>OZ018315.1:11821877-12121433 GCA_963969455.1 Arge pagana | reverse complement strand
ACCGAGGGCATATCTTCCGACCAGTCGAACTAGAACCCTGCAATCACTCCCGCACCTCTTCGTTCTCCATTGGCTAGACTTGGCTTGCCGACAAAAACAACTCCACTACGCAATAAAAATATTCCTCGCTTTCCTTCGCGGACTACCCACGCTCGATGCTGAGCGTTCGTGCTTCATATCTCTTCCCAATCATATCATTTCGGTGCTCTGAAACTACCGGCATCGGGCAGGTGCCCTGGTTTGCCCCCCATGGATGCGGGACTGCCCACCAGCCAGCCTGCGACAGCCGAGCGGCGTGTACTTATATATGGTGTACTCCAGATTCGAACCAGTTCTGACCCACGGGGGTATTCGACGCTTCCGGCAGAACTGCATTATTCCACCGAGTTACCGCCTCAACTCGAGAACCAATTTAGGCCGACACGCGCAACCATTTCAATTCGAAAACTAATGATCTACCGTCAAGCTAATAACTTCTCCCCCCCGCTGATACCGCCTTTGAGCCACCGACTGAAAATGCGACTAAATCCATTACAACCATCGGTACACGGTAGTAACTTGACGCTTTCCATTCATCAGCGTCGTTAGAATTCTCGTTCGCATTCTCAAAACAATTCCGAAGAGACCTCCTGCGTATTTCGTAATTTGTTTAGCAATTTCCCACTCTCGGAATCACCAGATCGATTACCGATCACTTTCCCAAAGTATTTTCACGCCTAAAACCGATCGCCGTTGGATTCAGATCGACATCTCCTCCAGAAAATAAGTCACGAACAAAAAATTGACTCTTCACATCGACGAAAACTGCAAAGACTAAAGAAGGACCAAAGAAAAAGCTACCACGAATAAATTTACCATACAAATTTTTTTTATCGATAGAACAAAACAAAGTACATTTTTGGCATCACTATGACTAACGTATTTTGGAGCGTACACGGTAAACAAATTTTTCAACATCGTGCAAAGTGTTAAAATGTGTGCGTAGAATATTTAACATTTTAGTGTGTCGATCAGCGTTGTTCTCCCAGTCAATTCTTCAACACGCAAAAGAGCCGTGTTACCTCATCAAAATCGGACGAAAATGAAAGTAACATAAATTTCGTGCAGAGAAAATCGTTCGCACAAATTTTTGTATCAAATTTCACAAAAAATATTTTATCATCCGAAATTTAAATTCAAATGTAGATAGATATTCCGAGCTTCGAGATTCGAGCCTCGACTGTTCATTTTCGGACCAGTTACCCATCTCATTCTGATGTCAGCATGACAACACTTGCTACGAAATTAGTTGTCACTTAAAACGTGGGAGAAGGCTAAAATCCGGTGCAGTCGAGGATCAGCAGTCTGTTAGATCTTCTCAAAGTTGTAACAAGCCGAAGCTTCCGAGACTTGGGAAGCTCGTTATGCGTTCGTTTCTCGACCAACGGCAGCGGTTACCTTTGGCTACAACTTCTCAGAGCTGTAAGCAGCAGCCGTTGGAAATCTGTACTCTCGTTTCTCGTCGTCGCGTCTATCGGCAGCCAGCTTTCGTCAAAGGGTCTGAAAACAGAAAATTGATTACTCAGTAAAATCACTATACTCCGATCATTCAAATATTCAGGAATTAAAACAATGGCAATCCTAATTATCTTAATATTCAATACTCGAGGATAAAAAAGTGGGAGGCAAAAAAATCGCTGCTCTCAATTATTTCCAGGTTGAGCTATTTTTATATCTATCTCTACTGGACTATTGGAAGTTACCTCCGCTCTCGTTGCGCCTCGTCGCGTCGATCGGCAACCAGCTTTCGTAAAAGCCTCCGAAGATCGAGGAGAGTGCGAGTAACTCGAAATTGGTAGTTTGAATATCCGATCCCCCGGTTCTCCGGAGTAAAACGGAGTTGCGTCGCGGACCGCCGATTCTTGTTGCGTCTACGCGCCGCCGCCGCCGCCGCCGCATTCTCTCGATCGTAATTCTCCTACGTACAACAATTTTATTGTGTACACGCTCAACAGATTTACGGGCCACCCGATGCTTTTCTGCGATTACATTTCCTCGTCGGGTCGACGCGAGGTTAACGAGAAATCGCGGAGGAACTTTTACCTCCGACTCGGAGACGGAGATGTCCGCACAATTTCCATAGAAGGACGCGACTAATGAGCCGAACTCGACATCGATCTTCGTGGCTTATTTCCCTGTTTAACGAACATTTATCAACATCCACTTTCACGTCCGTCGTTGTCCAAAATATTCAAACTCGTCATTTTCCCTTCACTTGCAACTGTAACCGCAATTGTCTCCATTCGTTATCTTACCTAAGTGATTCGCACGATTCAGAGGTTAACCGCAGAAACATGCTATAGAATCAACAATCAAATTTCCTTTCTCAATAAATTAGTTTTACATATTTTTGTAACGGAATTCCAAATTCAAATTTCAATTTCTTCTCTATTTTTTACAATTATTTTCAACCACAACAAAAATTAGATTCACTAGAAAATACATTCCATGTTTCGATCGAGGTCTTTGTAAAATAAAGAGGCGACGTAAATTCAGGATTGATCGTGCGTCGTTTGTCGTTTTAAATAAATCTGCTACTACTAGATAGAATGCAAGAAGTTTGACTTCTTGTTTTATAGAATTCGATTTTATCCGAGAAATCGAATTTCCAAGTCGGACGTTTTGATTAAAGGATAACATTACTTTTGGGCCTCGCAAAATGATGTTTTAACAGGTAGGAAGTTGCCCACAAAAACGCCTTTTTCTTAAATTTGTTCCCTCGAAAATTTGACCCACCGCAAAGCGAAACTGTTCTCGAATGGGAAAACCGTGTTCCGGAGCGGAATCGTCGCGATACGCCACGTTTTACGGCGAGATATTTTGACTGCGCGGCTGTATAAAGGGCTCTCGTCAGATGTGCAGTTATCTTTCGTTATCAAAGCTCGTAGATTCCACGAAGACAATGGGCCATTATCTCGCCAAGGTCGTTATTGGCTCTAGCATCACTCGTTAACGAAGCGCCGTGGAATTCCTCTCGTCTCCTAGAAAGCGTTGTACTTGCTGCTCCGCAGAGCTTCGATTCTTGTTACAGTTAAACGGCTTATTCGTGCGTGTGCCTTTCCCTCGCGTAATCTCGATCCGCCGCGGCGTACCGCTCCTGAAACTATCGACAAACGAGCCTCGTTGCGAAATTTAATTGGATCCCCGTTTACCAGCTGACTGCTCCGCGTTCCCGAACCATCATTGATTCGTCATCGTTGGCCGGGATAGAAAAATATTAACTCGCCGAAGTCGTAATTCTATTTTCACATCTACGAGAACAACTCCAATTCCTGATCGCAGCTGCGTTACGTTTTGCCAAGATCGTCCAACCGAGACGTGCAGCCTCGAAGAGCCAACTTCGCAAACCATAAATCCGCACTACATCTGCGAAATGAATTTGAATTTTGAAAAATCCCCCCGAAGACGTATTCTCAAAGGCTGGAGCTTTGAAAACATGAGGGCAAAAAAAACTGATTTCTTTCCAAATTCCCAGACCAGAGTACCTCCTCGATCAGCAACTGGAACTCTTCTGCTGGCTCTTCGGCAGAACAGCGAAAGAATATCCGAACTTGATGTTTACTGCCTTAAAAGGCGTCGTTCTCGATCTTCTTCTTCGGCTTCGGCTTCTTCTTATATCTCCAGCGCGCGATGAGGGTGTATCCCTTAGCTCGACGCGGCTTACGTACGCGAAGAGATAGCAGATGCGTCGCGTACCTGTTATTTACCATGCGGTATGGTGATGATCCGAGGTTCGTGCGCGTATAAGGGCATCGATAATGGGCATCAAGGGTCCAACCAACGAGGCCTCGAACCCCGAGGCTTCGGGATGCTAATAATTACGGGCGGCGAACAAGCGGAGCGACGATCTCGCGGTGTGGTCTTCCTCCTCGCGCACCGCGTCTAACTACGTCCGAACAATTTCACGATCGCTCTATCTTATAATAAAACAAAATTTCAAACTTATTTCGAAATAATCAAATAATTGGTATTTTTGTTCAATATTTCATATTTGAACACGTAAAGATTGTTTTGTCGCTGATTACTAAATACAAAGAAAATTAGTATCCAATTTTTCTTATATCGGTTAGGGATCTATCAGTGATTGGGAAAATGTTGGTTATTTGAGGAGAAATTGAAAATAGGAGAACAGAAAATTAGCAATTTTTCGAACAATCAATAATAAATAGCGATATCGTTAGCACCAAAATTGCGAGGTGCCTCGAAGCTTTTTCGCATGAGAGGATCTCGTTGCCGCTGAATTTATGGATGCGATTAGAATTATCGAGAACTTCCGGTCCCAACGTTCACAATTTTGACACATTTATTTTTTCCTTCGCTCATTATTCACGCGAATAGCTGAGGCAGCATCTCAAAGCTCTGAAAGTACCTCTAGCATTATTTCCTTCGAGGAAGCTTTGTCACTCGTAAAAGTTTCATCATCCAAACGACGTGACGCCTCGACGAAATGTTTCCTCGCACCGAACTTGGAACTTCCAACGCTGAGATCTTTGAGACGTGAGAACACGTGTCAAACATCCGAATTACGCTCATTAAACGGGAAACAAAAATACGTACCGAAATTTGGGGAGCGCCACGTGGAAAATTCGAGCTCATCTCGAAAATTGGCGAGAAATAAATGTGAGAAAAATCGCCATCGCCCTTCAATTTCGCGATGATAATGTCGCAAACTTTTGACTAGGACTGTCCAACCTGAACGTCCTCAAATTATTGGTAATTACAAACGAATCGCTTCGATTACGAACGAAGAACAAATGGGGCGGAGAAAGCTGACGCGGAGTGCAATTTATCCTCATATTTGCCACTAAGAGTGTTTTCCCATGAATATTCAACCGCATGATCGCTGGGTCCGCGAATGAATATTAAATGACAAACGTTGTCCACCATCTTTTTTCAAAGTATTACCCCTTCATTTTTCTGGTGGAGATCGGTTCTACGAATTGCGAAACGATACTTCAAAAAATTCCCAATTTTTCGCGTACAACTTCCTTCGCAGTCAAAATATCGATCCGGATCCATAGATCTTCGAATCTACGCACAAAGACGCATGGAAATTATCTTTTACGCTGCTGGTTTTGTTCGGGAATTTTTCGCCGTTCAGAGGTTTTTTAAATACATTTATTTTGATTTGTATTTTTTTTTTTTTTTGGAAACCATTTTTTTAAAGTTGAAAATGTATTTTTTCCTGTTTGCCAGTTTATAAATGGCCTTTCCTAGAAGTTGTCAAGGTTTATTATAGATCTGCGAGTCTTCGAGTAATATCGATGACGTTTGCCTAGCTGCCTGCTGCCAATAGATGACAAACATTTCCTTACGTGGCCCCAGCTTTGTTTGACTGTAAACAATTACTAAAATTAGAAACACGTTGCCACGTGACTTGATCGCACGTTACCCAAAACGAGCCTCGAGTCCTGGTTATTAACCGTGAAATTGGAGTCGGAGGCGCTACGAGCGAACCGCAAGACGCTACTCGACGAACGATCGACTAAAATATCTTGTCGTAAATTGGAAATTATTTCCGTTCACTTATGTCATCCCCAAGCTCTAATTATAAATAATATACGAACGACCCGTTTCAAGAAATTCCCATCGTCAAAATTGGCCAACGACGACCTAATTTCAATAGTATTTAGATTTCTATCTCCAAAAAATGTACACGATTTTCTGGGTTTTGTTTTTTCAGCTAGGTTTTTTTTTTTGTTAATGTCGAATGTCGCCAACAATTTTTTGTCGAATCCTTCAACTGACGAATTTCCTTTTTGCAGTATATATTTGTTATCATGGTGGTCCTCGTCCTGGAAACGGGGGTCGGAGCTCTGTCAAGACTTTACGAGGAACAAGTCGGTCCTGAGCTCAGAAGGCACCTGAACAACACATTTTTGGAGACTTATTCGATCAGATCAGCGGAAACGGCTGCCATCGACCAAATGCAGCGAGAAGTAAGTAGCGAAGCGCAAGCTTGAACGAGCGAACATTTCACTCCATATAATTTCATTTCTATCATTCCATCGATAAAACATAAGTCTACGAAATACTCGGCTCGATATTTCAAATAACAAGCAAAACGTCTCGGAAATATTTACCGAATTTTGCATCAGATAATTTTTCATCTGGTGATAAATCATTTCATGTGAATCTCCATCGTTCGTGTTTTAATTATCGTACGTAAAAAAATTTGCCCTGTATAACGATACGCAGGTTTTTGCAATTTTATATAATTATTAACCGATTATGAGAACGAAATGTATTAAATGAAAATAAATTAATAAATCACGAAATAAATTGTAAAATTTGTATACAAATTTATGTATAGTTTTATATCGTCAGAGAATATTTTCGCCAGTATTCTTGAGAGATCGGTAGCGAAGAGAAAATATCGAGATGAGAAATAAATATTGTAGGAGTCGCGCCGCGGCAAAGTTGGGATTTTATTTACTTTGCTAAGCTTTCTTGTTCCGCAACGCTCGACTTGGCTCGATAAATAACGAAAGTAACCGTTATCGTTCCGGGCAGTTTGGAGCTCAGATGCAGACCGCGAGAGCTTTATTGGCCGAGGGGTGATAGGAGAGCTAAAAATTAATTTGTCGTCTCCCTTCCGTTGTTCTCATCGAACCGACGATAACGCATCGTCGATCCTTGCAGTTCGTTATATGGGAATTTCGGCGAACCAGGTACCCTCCTAACGTCGGATTGATTCGCCGCGAAAGTATAAAAGTACGCGACTCGTGATCTTTGTTAATATCCCAACAAGACGCAACGTTGGGCTGTTAGCCTGGGGCGAAGTGAAATCCGGATTCAAATTTTCCGCCCCCGAAATCCGTGTCTTCCAACTGACTCGGGTGGTTACTGCCCATAAATTACTCCGGCCCTCTTACTTCGCGGTGCGAACACGCAATATCTCGAGGCTTACGCCGCGAGATAATATTAACCAGCCGCAGTCACTTAAAACTCCGGAAATTGGAAAAGTTCAAGTAAATATACTGAAGATGATACTTCTCAACCTTCTATCGATCCCTCGCATTTATCACGATCGCTGCTCGCGGATGACAAAAATCTCCGGTGATAAATCCTGCCTCGTTTCTGGTTCAGCTCCGCGAGAAGAGAGAAAAATTGGCTAGCGCCCCGGAAAAGCAGATGACATAGAATTTTTTTTACGTGCAAATAACCTTGATAATCATCGTCAAGATCACCAAGTTGCGTAGAGATCAGTTTTTGATATGATACCTTTCTACGGAGTTATCGATCGAAATGGGACACCCTGTATATACAACAAAAATTCGTTTACACGAATATGAATTGAAAAAATATAAAACGATGGTAAATAATAATAATAATTATTGCAAATAAATATAAATATAAATAAAGTATATGTAATTATTATTGGGGCAATTTTTTGTGATCTTACTTTTACTCCGGTACTTTGAATTGTTTTCGAAAACATCCATCCTCGTGTGAATACTCGTTGGACTCCGGTCTGCTGGGTTTTTGAAGCCGAAGGCTTTCGCCTGAGCTTTCGCCTACTTCCGTCTTCGCGCTCGATCGAGCGTCGAGTAGTTATTCAAACAGTTCTCTCGACGGTCTCGAGCGTCCTCAAAAAGTTCCGCGAACCTTTGACCGTTCCTTTCGCAGTGGTCACTCAAAAGCAGTGGAAAAGCTCGGGGCGAACCGCGTTTCAAAGCTGAATATTCGACTGGGGCGAAACAAAAGAAACAAAGAGAAACAAAAAAAGAAAAAAGGTGAAACAAAAAGAGAAAAAAGCTGAAACAAGAAAAGAAAAAACTCGAGCCGACGAACAATTTTTGGAAACTATGAGATCTCCTCGGAGTTTTTGCTTTCACCCACGAAATTACCTCGACGAAGGAACATGATAATTATTATTGTCTTCGGAGAGTTTCCAACTTCGCGACGAACCGAGTCGAACTTTCTTACATGTCGTCCTGCTTTATGCTCGTTACCGGATGCAAACTACTCGCTAAAATTCTTCTTCGTTTCCAACTTTATATGCATGGAAGCGAATCAGAAATTTCAAGTGGTTCTTACTTCCCACGAAGCTTCAAAGAACTCGAACTATGCGCTCCGCCGACGACTCGGACCGAGATGAGCCAGTCATCAAATGAACATTTCCCCGCGAGCGGTCGCCGCGCCGCAAGAGTTAATGGGACTCTATTAAAAAATAATTCGCAGCACGAACCAGAGCTTCGCCCCATTTCGAGAATTTTTGCTTCCACTTCATTATTTTCCTCGGCCATCCTTTTTTGAAAAACATATGAACGTTTCAAATTTCATTTTATATTTTTCAAACAATTTTTCTACCACCTTTGTTTATGTTTTTCTGGGAGCAATTTCTGTCTAAAACGATTATTGATTCCTATTTTTCTCTCCTTCAGCTTGGGAATATATTTTCAATTTTCTCAAAAAATTTCAGTCTTTTTCACAGTTCACGGCGCACAATTTTTCATCGTTTCAAATCCTCGGTAAACGCGGAACGCCGTAATAGTGTTGACCTTTGGCTGGAAATTCAGGCGGGAATTCTGACGATTGTATATTTTTATGACTCCGTTGGGAAATTATCGCCCACGCTTTTGCTCGTACGCATTTTAATTATCGGACGTATGATGTACAATGCTCGAATCGTTTCGTCGCGCGAACCATCGACTACCATGATCCTAAAGGATCGACGCGTTCGCGTTTACTTCTCTGCCTGCCCACGACAATTTTAACTGTCAACGTGAAAAATAAGTCAAATCGGGTAAAAATAACGATTCGTTGTCCAATTCTTTGAAAACACGTTGTTCTAATATTGAGAAAGAAATTCAAATATTTTTGTCGATTGTTGGCTTACCGATTTTTGGTTGTTTATTTTCCAGTTCAAATGCTGCGGAGCGCTGAGATTCGAGGACTGGCTGCACAGCGAGTGGATCAAAGACCAGGCGGTAGCGCGGAATCGAAGCCTGGTGCCGGACAGCTGTTGCAAGACACCGACTCTTTTGTGCGGTCGGCGAGATCACCCATCGAACATTCAATACACGGTAACATCTCGTGGATAATCTACATTTTGCTCCCCCTTCCTCGTCGGTTACGCGCTGGTCGCGCGACGCGGCGCCTGCTGACCGCCGAACGCGCGCGCATCAGTGTATGTTTGGTTGCCGTCCACCAGGCGCCGCCGATAATGCCGTTTCTTCTTTACCGACAAAGCGAGCATCGTTTCTATTATATTCGGAAGCATTGCGTCCCAAAACTTTCTTTCTCGCGGAAATGGTTGACGTGAATATATTAAAAGCTAAAATTCTCTGTTTGAAATTAAAAATAACGATTTCACGGAAAATAATATTTGTGCAACAAATTCACGAAGATATTTGGAATACAATATAATTGTAATTTGGAAAAAAGCGACTCGAATGGTGGTGAGAATTTGTTTTCGTAAAAATGTGTACAAGTGAAAAGTAGGAGTTGGCTGTAAAAACCATGTTTGTTTCTGTTGCAGGGATGTTATTACAAATTTCTGGAGACGACGAAGGATCATCTGATAATTTTGGGTGCCGTCGGTCTCGGGCTTTCGGTCCTCGAGCTTTTCGGCATCGTTCTCGGATCCTGCTTGTACATCAAGCTCAGACACGACTTCGATGACTGAGACAGGCTTCCCCACGACAACAACAACGGGCATACGTGGTGCATATACAACGAGAACCGAATCTGATTAGGGTAATAGGGACGTGATAGTGGTCGTCGTCCCTCTTCTCGGCTCGCATCACTCGCGAACATTTCGAATAATGTGGACTTTTCGGAAATAATCGACGTAATCGATGAGAGTTCGTGGGACGACCTTATCGGCATCGAAAGATGTCACCCGTCACGTTCCAAACAAACATGACCGTCTCGAATTTACCGAACGACTCGCCGAGAGTCGTAATAAAAATACCCGTCAATGGAGAAAACAATAATTATCTCGACAGTGTCTTACAAATCGCGTTCTAAGAATGAAAAACGCGTCACGCGTTTTTTATCGCGATAAAACGATCAAGCTGCCAACTTTTGTCACACGAATGAAGTTCCGAAAAAATGAATCGAATTTATTCGAGTTACCATAGCGACTCGATTCGGAGACGAAAATTGGTCACCTCTGATTTTTTCCACAATTGTGATCAACTTTTTCATCTTCGTTGTTCAATTTTTTCGCGACGTTTTTCTCAACAGGCTTTAAACCGCACAAACGATCCATTTTTGTCTGTTCGAATCGAGTCGAGTGTAAATATAAATAGATATACGATTAATCGATTATATATTATATATATATGTATATTAATATATATATTATTGATAATTGTTAATTAATAATAATAGAATCGATGTAAGATCGACCAGAGCGTCTGATGGAGACGCTCCTTTTTTACAGTCACTGTTGACACGTAGCTTTTGCAATTAGCACGCGTTTCGTATGATAAACAAATTATGAGGCATGAAAAGTAGAAGAGAAAATAAATTTTGGTCGCCTTTCGAAGCTCGCAATAATTTTTCGAATAGATTTCGAGAGGGGACAAATTCGACGTTCAATCGACAATTTTTATAAATAAATGAGAAATTCGAGAAGAGCACGCGAAAAGCAATTCGTCAACGAGCCACGAGAGTGTTTGTATGCTATAGACGTTTTTTTCCAAATAATTCGAATGAAAATGAAACTGTACACAGTGCCTTGATACGATGAAGTAAAGTCTACAAAACATTTCGCTGGAAAACGCAAATCGAAGCAGAATTGAAATATATTTTAAATATTTGATCCTATTATCGTTTGACAGTATTTATTTGTCTGTTACATTGTTAAGAGTACAATTTATAATTGTAATCGTAGTATAAATATAAGTATAAATTAAACAGACACCAATTATTTTTTATTGTACGAGTTTTGTTCGATATTTCTTTATGGTCTTATTGAATTGTATCGACGTGAGATATCGCGTGTGTATTTATATTCTTATTCCCATGAGTTTCCGACTCTGTGCATGTGCCAGCAGTTATACATATATTTATAGCATATGTTATTGTTAGTTTTCAGCGGAAACTTTATAAATAATGTACATATCAAACGCTATTCTGTTACTAATGAATCTGTAAGCTATGACAATGGAGTTCAGAATGATTTTCTCAATACCTTTCGACCCCTACCAACGAATATGATTTGACCCGTTTCGAGCGACCCGTACGGTACTCCGAGTATCTTACTTGTGTTGTTATCAGGAACCAAGCTGTGGGCTCGTGCTACTCGTTTTCGGCGGAAAATTTAGTCACGTGGTACTGTTTTGAACTTTCCACGGCTTGGAAGATTTAGCGGCAAGCCGCTGGTACGAACAGCGGCAGCAACATGGGATGAACGGAAGCAAGGATTGAGAACTAGACAGTTGATATAATTATGAATTGTTTTTGCGCAGCGATCATAATTCGTAACATAATATCCACGAATCTATCTTTTGAATTCGAGTATCCGGAGAACATGAATCATTGAGCGGTAGATAAGTTCAATTTTCGCACCTGGTGATAGGCAACCCAACGTACACGACTCCATTCGATCGCCAAATTTTATTCTGTTTAAATTTAAATATCCGGAGAGCGTCAATTATCAAGAGGCGGGCGAAGTTTTTTCTCGCGCCTGATGATAGGCAATCGCTCGGTTCATTGCCGAATCTGGGACCTGGATCTCCGGGCTTCATCTATGGGGCACCGTAGCTCCCTGCGATCCGAGTCGGTGCCGAATCTGGGACCTGTGTACCTCTGAGCTGGTTCTCCAATACACATAGCCCAAACACCATCGTGTTGAGGAGCTGAAATATGTATCAAAGGATAAAAATAAAATAGTAATGGATATACTAGAATGGCGTCTATGATATTACGAAGTAGGCAACCCTGTGTGGCTCATTGATTAATGTTAGAGTAGAGCTCAACATTCGTAATCAGCGAGCCCGAAACCTAAGCGCTATCTTGACCTTGATGATGGGCTATCTAGGAAACAGTGTTTCGTCATCGTCATCGTCATGCCCAAATGGGCGTTTTTCGGCGTCACTCTTTGCTGATGGAAACTAGCAGCAAGCGGCAACATGAGGCCGCACCTTTACGATTCGCGCGTTCGCGAAACAAACAAAGGTTCCTCCGATGCCAGCGCCACGAGTCATATCTCGGCAAACTATTTAATACGCTTGCGCATTAGCAGAATCAGTAATCTATATTAAAATGGAGGAGAAGAGTCAAGTCGCCGAGTCAAAATCGAAAAAAGACGAAATTCTCGACAAAGATGGGAAATCTAAAAGGTAGATATGCCGAATTTCACACGTTGAACGATACTTGACCGCTCTCAAGGTCATCTCTCTGCTACGTTACTCCACGACACGTTCTTACGCCGATCAAAACCGGCCCTAACGTCGTTACCTGCATACTCAATGCCACATGACGAATCTCTCTCGCTATCAGTACTCCACGATTATCGTTAAATCCTTGTCCCCAAATCTTCGCACAACAACAATGCCGACGCATCATTTCGCGTCACAGCGCGCGCCTCGCGCAATCATTACTCATCGAGCTTCGACACGTTTCCTCTCACTTTCGCCTCCTATTAACGCCTATAATGTCATTAATCTGACAGACCCGGTTCATACACAAAAACTGCGTTATCTCTCTCGTACATCACTCGATTGTTCATCCCAACTTCCAAATTTGAATCCCGAGTCATTGATGACATATCCACCTATCCGCATCTATTTACTCATGCTTGTCACACACTGCCAAACGATGTCCAACTTTTACCTACTTGTCCCATTATTTTTCCCGCTAAATTTTCGCTTACGTTCGATTTACTATGAAAAAAAATAACATACAATTCCCACTATTCGATTATGATCGTTAATTTTATCGACAGCTAGTCGGTTTTTAGGTTAGGATTTTTTCCAACAACGCGTTACATCTCACAAATGTAGGAGATCCCCACGTTCCTCTTGAATTTCGCAAAATTCTCATTCAAAGTCCTGTACATTTGACACTTCTGTGTGCTTCTCGTTTGTTTCTTGAGTTTCTTTCTCGTCCCAGTTGAAATTTTTATGCGAAAGTTGGCTCGCGAAACTATAAACTTCTGAATTTATAATACAATTCTGTTTATTCAACGATGCATGAAATCTCTCCGTTTCATAAAATACATTTACCTATTTTGCATTTATGAATAATAGATTTTTGGTTGGAAAATTGTTTCGATCACGATTATTAGGCTGCTTTTAACGAATTTAGATCATGACCTACGTTAAGAATGCATCTAATTTTATATAATTGACTGTATCTGCTTAGAATCTAGGACGCTACCTTGGCGAGTATTTGAATTGGCAAAAGCGTGTTGAAAATGAATAATATTGATAATTTGATTAATAAAGTTGACGATTTTCCATTGGAAATAGTAAAGATACCCTGAAATTGTTGGAATTATCGAATGTAACATGAACAATGAAACTTAAAAAAATAGACTACAAGCGACGAATATATTGTAAATTATTGAAAATATTCGCTGTGTTGTTCATTTGATTCACTGAATGTGAAATATATTCTGGTTGATATTTTAGAAAAAATTGATTCAATCTAGGTTCAAAGTTCTCTTGTGGCAAATATATATATAACGAGGTTGGATGTAAACATTTAGCCATTTGAGATTCTAATTCGATGTTTAGAATAATTATTTCAGCATTATTAATTGTTATTCAATATTTGACCTTGGAATCGCGATAATAGAATCCATGATTATCAAACGAATCGTCCGTGTCTTTTGTCGATCTACTACACACGACACGTATTTCATTGAACTCCACGTTTCATGCTTGCGACATCGTAACATGGCGCGCAGAATTTGCATTCCGCTATCTACTAATCCGACCTGTGCCTCGGTGATTTGTTCGATCGAATGTAGTTTTTGAAGCTTGGTTTTGAGAATGTTTGCACTAAGGATCACTGTTTGTTGCTATGTATGATTCCCTATGAATAAACATTAACTTGACCCAATTCCCAACCAACTGCAAATGGTGGCGGGGCTAACAAATTAACTTGGTTGCAAACAAACAAAAAACACGAAACTAGAGCAACAAGACGAAATCGTAGAAAGAAGAATCAAGCAGCGAGCGCGACGGTAGAGGAAAACAATGTGACGGAGATAGACGAATCGGAAATGCCAGGAGGTTGCAATATTTCCATTAAGGATATACAAATGGCGATGGAAGTGTTCAACATGCAACAAAAACCAGCCAAAACACAGGAGGAAGCGTTGCAAAAGCCTTATCAATTTTGGAGCACGCAGCCCGTCCCGAAAATGGGTAAGTTCGAAATTATTCTCAAATCGTACGAACAACAAACAATATAATCGACCATTTTTCAGATGAAAAAATAGTTTGCAACGAACCGATCGAAGCTGACAAATCTGACGTTAGGGCGGAACCGTATTCATTGCCGGATGGTTTTCAATGGGACACTTTAGCGCTGGACGACCCATTAGTATTGGCAGAATTATATTCGCTACTCTCGGAGAATTATGTAGAGGACGACGACGCGATGTTTAGGTTTGACTACCCACCGAATTTCATCAAATGGTAAGTTAGGATCGTCGAATGAAATAGAAAAGTCGTGATGTTGATAAATTACTGAAAATTAACTCACGGATTACTCGTTTGTCAGGGCACTTCAACCACCAGGCTGGCGAAAAGAATGGCATTGCGGCGTTCGTGTAAGCAAAAGTGGACGACTCGTCGGTTTCATCTCTGCTGTTCCTGCAACGTTACGCGTGTACAACCAGTGAGAATCTCAGTCGATCGCACGTTTCATCGGCAATCAGCAGTTCGGTTGATCCTGATAATCATAGTTTGATATTTCCAGTTCTCAACGAATGGTGGAAATTAATTTCCTATGCGTTCACAAGAAACTCAGGTCGAAAAGAGTTGCGCCAGTACTGATACGCGAAATAACGCGACGAGTCAACCTTCATGGTATTTTTCAAGCTGTTTACACTGCCGGCGTAGTTTTACCTAAACCCGTCAGTACATGCAGGTGAATAAAACTCATCGTCGCTAGAGTTACTGAGAATTTTTCTGAACACAAATGGAAAAAGTTGGAAATTAATCCGTAATGTTCTGACAGGTATTGGCATCGATCCTTAAATCCGAAGAAATTGATCGAAGTCAGGTTCTCGCATCTCTCGCGTAACATGACTATGCAACGAACGTTGAAACTGTACAAATTGCCGGAGAACACGAAAGTTAACGGTTTCAGAAAAATGCTGTATACCGATGTGACGCAAGCTCACGAGCTATTAGGACGGGTAAATACAAGTCGTAAAATTGATTGCATCGAGTAAATTTGTTTCTGTTCAATACGTTTATGCGTTGTTACAGTACCTGGAAAAATTCGATTTGGCACCGGTATTTTCTTTGGAAGAATTTCAGCACTGGTTCTTGCCTCAAAATGGTATCGTCGATAGTTTCGTGGTGGAGAATGATGGCAAAGTGACGGATATGGTCAGCTACTACACGCTCCCCAGCACAGTCATGCATCATCAGACGCATAAAATGCTGAAAGCAGCGTACAGCTTTTACAACGTATCGACCGTAACTCCGTGGCTTGAATTGATCACCGACGCATTGATTTCAGCTCGAAACGTAAGTCCCATCGCTGATTACTTCTCTTTCGTCGAAGGATCATTCGATCGTCAGAAATGTATTCGATTAGTGTTACATCTAACATCAGAAAGTTTAATTTACTACTGTAAATTAAAGTACGTTCACTGACCTTGTCAATTATTGCTGTAAAAAATGTATTTGAATGTTTAGATCGAATAGTTTAACAAAATGTACTAAATGTTGCCTATGTTGTTTGCGCAGCTCGGGTTCGACGTGTTCAACGCTTTGGATCTCATGGACAACAAAGAATTCCTGGAACCTCTGAAATTTGGAATCGGTGATGGGAATCTGCAATACTATTTGTACAACTGGCGTTGTCCTAGTATGCCACCTGGGAAGATTGGCCTCGTCCTCCAATAAATTAAGCCTATTGACAGCTAGCAAAGAACAATTTTCAGAAAACTAACGTACCGCGTGGTTCTCCACGAACGAAGAATGTCGCACGCGGTGACGAGACGAATACTAAATAAAGAGAGACACGTGTCAGACTACAATATAGGAAGAATGAAAAGAAAAAATATATGAAAAGAAAAAAAGTAATCGCGTTACCGATTAACTTACGAGCACAAGATTTTGATCAAATTCTCAACAAAATCGTCGTCCAGTTTCTTTTTATGTGCATTTCTTCATTCTCGCGCGATACTCGAGGAAATAATCATTTCCCTTCGGCCTGCAAAACTTGAGCTCGTTTTTCTTCTAGTTAATAACGAATAAGCGAATTTAACTTTGAAAAATTACGCCAGCATTCCTTCATTGCTCGACACTTCCATCAAATTCGCGCGTAACGTAATGTCAAACTATTGGAAAATGTAGATAAAAAAAAAGGTGAGGAAAAAAAAATGTTCAAACATCTCTATATACAAAATCAATCAATACGATATTTGCAAAAACATTTGTCATGCAATTTTCTTAGCTGCGTTCGTCGAAGGAACGAGGCATGTGAAAGCGAAGAAAATTGAACAGTACAAAAAAATATCAAACGGTTAGGCAAGGAACAATGAAGAGTGAACAAAAGTGAACATCCAGATTGACAAGTAGATTGAGCGGTATGATCAAGACAGCTTAGTGTTTGGGTGAATATTGAACGAATTATTGAAATAAAACGTTTGAAAAACACCTTTGTTCTTTCACTTTTATTAAATCGACCGACACTTATCGCAAACAAAATTACTTTATTTTTCAGCGACTCGAAGCGGCGATAACAATTGGATAAACTATGCAAAAATACAGATGAAATTTTCTCTAAAATGTGCTGTTTTTGGTTTTTTGTTTTTTCGTTTTTTTTTTTGTTTGTTTGTTTTTTGTTTCTCAATTTATTATCCTGTTAGCACAGTCGACGTCGATGCACTTGAACGTTTTGAATAAGACATGGGAATATTGAATTGGATCTAGTTTAAATCTGGGAGACAATTGTACCTCGTTGATTCGATTACTTGAAAATCTCTTTCGGAAATGTTGAATTCTGTTCTGTCTCGCGTCACTTCGTCGAACACGCTCGGATCGCAGTCTCTTAACGATGTATGTTCAAAAATGTCATTTCTCAGCCTCGTTGCCTAGAGAAAAATACAAACTCAACGAGATTTCAATAAACGACCCTGAAACTATTTTACTTGGAGAAAATCCAGCATCGACTTCCGGTTGAAATTTTGATTCTCCATAGAATTTTCGACCACTGAGTTTTCAGACATGGCATCTAGGCTTCTTTCCAGATCAGACGTCACCTTCAACGAGAGCGCTTTTAAATATTTCTACATTTTTCTATCGACTTTTCAACAAACGTACATCCTGCGACTTCGTTGCCTTGTTATCTTTTTTTGTTTTTTTTAATCATCTAACTTTTGTGCACTTGTTAAAATATATATATATGTATAGTCTATTAAATATTATCTAACGATAGGAACGAACCGAATTCTAAATAGCTATCAATAAGTTTTCATTCGTTGTTAACGTTAACTAGAGTTTCTTAGCCAACCGTTGATTCGCATCAGCGAGAGATACGTTTCGCTGTCCGGTGGTAAAGCTTTACTATCCAATTCTTCAGCTCCAGTTTTGCTCACCTCGAAATTCCGCGAGGTCGACGCGTTGGCTTGTGAACAAGAATCATCGGTATTCAATTCTTTCTTCTTCCCGAGAATTTTCACCTCTCTCTTCGCATTCGTCGGGGCAAATTCTGGGGCATAGCTGTTCAACAAGTTGTAATCTCTGTGTTGTCTCGGTGGAAGGTAATCTTGATGAATTTTTGCGGAAGAGCTCAAAATTTTCACGCTATCATTTGGAAAGAGCGATTCGTCGACGTCGAATTTGCTTTTCGACGAATTCGGGAGAACTTTAAGTTTGTAATTCTTCGAGCCAAGGATTTTCACCTCGGAATTAATGAATTGCGTTAAATTCGGATGAAGATCCGTGGATTTCGAACTGGATGGAAATTCGACGTCGTCGCAGAGAATCGTTGATATTCCGTCATCGAACGTTTTTGTAAAATTTTTATGCAGATTACGAATCGTCGACGATGCCACTTCGTGACCATCGAGTATCGAGCGACGAATTTTCGCAGCTGATTCCATCGATGCTATGTTAGCATCGACTTCTTCTAAAATCCCTACGTTGTCTTCCATCGACAAACTCTTCGATGCTAATATATACTCGTCGATCTTATTTTGATCCAAAACGGTTATCCCACCGACGAAATGATCTTCCTCCAGATTTTTCTCATCGATTATACGAATATCTTCGTCCCTCAGAATTTCCATCCCTTCGATGGTAGGTAACTTCTGAGTATGAGGAAAATTCAACTCCGGAATACGATCGATAGGATCGTCGATGACAGACTTTGCGTGATTTTCAATTTGACGCATGTTAGCCATAGAAATTGCCTCCGCATCTTCGCCGTCCAGAATCGTCACGTCGTGAGAATTCTGTGCCATCAAATCTCGAGCTTCGCTACTCGTCATCACTTCGTAACGACCATCTTCGGTCGCTCTAACAAATTGGATTCCACCTTGAGCCGCAAGCTCTAAGAGATCACCGCAATCCTCGACCGACGACGTTGGAGCTTGTCGTTCCAGTTGGTCGTTTCTAAAGTCAGCGCGATCCAAACATGGAAACGATTGGGACTCTATCGCTTCGATGAGACCTTCTGCGAAGAAAGATCAATAATTGCATATGTTTTCGACATTTCGAATATTATTAATTTGTTGACTCAGCCGAATGTTTACCATGCTCTTGGCCTGATCCCGGAGGTTCGATGAGAAAACTGGAATTTCCATCCAAATCGATACGCTGAGTGATGGTCGCGACGACCGGAACTTTAACTTGAATTGCCTTGACGTCGTCGACGTTGGTTAAAGCTGGGCTAAGGGACATATCTCCAGCCATACGCAAATCTTCGGCGGTTGCTGGAGTCAGCATCTGTTCGAGTTACGAAAAAATAAATTAACTCAGCTTCTCGTTATTTCTAGTCACTCGCTGCACCTCGAATCAACTATCGTTCAAGGGGTACCTAAACTTACAACTTTCAAAAAATCATTTTTTCTTTTCTTTTTTGCCTGCTCTCATAGCATATCATTTGAGAAATATTCCGTCAACATTTTACAAACATCCAAGTATCATTTGAAGAGATATATTATTTTAAGCGAAGCACCGTCGAGCGGATTTGAAGAAGGTAGAACAACGCCCACTTTAAGGCTTTCTTCATGCATGTATATTAATAAATAGTTGAAAATTGCTTTAAAAAAAGGGTTTTTTGCCTCTAAGTGTACGTACCCTCCTGAACGCTGTTCTAAAAAATGGGTAATCGCATAACATCTAAATGAAGAATATTCATGTAAAGTTGACGAAGAAATGAAGTTTGCGAGGAAAGGATCGATTAGGAAACGAGGAAAGGTGTTCATCTTGTTACTTGTCTGTGATTTGCGGTTTGGGAAACTTTGACGAGGACGGGGATTCCCTTGGCCGGTTTCAGAAGTGCAAAGGGCGTGTGTCCTTCGAGAAGAGCATTTTCCATGGCCTTCGTGTCAATTTTATCTATGATCAAGTTTCCAGGATAGGCCGCCTTACGTTCGATTATTTGGAAATACAAATGACAAATCGATTAATTATTAATATTGAAGGAAACTGAACGGGCGAAACTAGATTTTGAATGATGGGAATACAAACGGAAATTAAGTTTTCCTTGTCTGCAGCACCGCTCAATAGCGCACGGTCTCGGTTGGGCAACGATACAATGCTCATGCTTTTGCTACAAGGTAAAAATCATACACGTATGAGACTCGAAATCGGCGAGAAACGAACGTCAACGAATACTACTACTATCTCGCAACGAAGACGAATTATTTATATACTTTCGAGGAGTGTCGAGATTCGCGTCATTTTTTTCCTGGAGCACGTTAGGCGTGTTCGCGTTACGATACTTGATGCCGTGCTTGAACTCTTCATGGGATTTCAGGGAGAATCTACGCGGAAACTCCTTCCCGCAAATACCACAAACGTACTGCAGTTTTTCAGCGTGAGCGTGCGCTTTCACTTTGTGACACATTAAATTCGACATTTGGTTGAATCCTTTGCCACAAAGTTCACATTTGTACGGCCTCTCGTTCGTATGCGTGAACACGTGATTGCGTAAATTACCTGATACGAAGAGAATGGGACAAGAAGTTAATACGGATGGGGTAAGATGGAGAGAACAAATCATTGGAAAAATTATAAAAAAAGTGGCGTAACAATTCCGAAACGTTGAATACAAATTATCAATATCAACAACAAAAAATCAGATTCTGTTCTCTCCTTTCTGGACATGGAATTTGGGAATGATTGTTAATTTGGATGTAAGCGGTGGTGAAACATGTTTTTCTACCGTATCTACGGTTTGTTGTACCTTTCTGGTGAAAACCTTTGCCGCAAAGATGACATTTGTGTGGTTTATGCTCGGAGTGAGTTTTTCTGTGCGAGATGAGGGTCGACACTCTACAACACGAATGCAGGAAAAAATTATTCAGAAAATTGAATCAGCAGTCGTTTCGCGTAGCATTTAGTACAAACCTGTTGAATGTTTTTTTGCAAAATTCGCAAACGTAAGGTCGAGCATCGCTGTGTATCGCTCGGTGCTGGCTCAGGGTAGACAATTGCCTGAAAGCCTTGCCACATGCTTCGCATTTGAAGTTCCTTTCGTCGGTATGAGTCGGTAAATGGCGCATCAGAGTATACTGATGTCGAAACTCCTTGGAGCCTATTTTTTTTCAATCAAAAATATAATACAGATTCATCAACCGTCTTAAGTATTCCTCGACCATGAAAAGTGAAATTCTTTGAGTTATCTGGTTCGCGAATGCTTCGACAATGAGGAAGAAGTAGGTGCGATGCTTACATATTCCACATTCCCAAATCTTCAAAGTTTTGCCATCCCGTTTCAAATACTTGACAAAATGCAATCTGGAGCGGGGATCATCTTTATCAACGAGACAACTAGTCGCAGCACCGTCACGCAACTGATGATTGTAGACAACTACGTTCTCATCGCCGATATTTCCCTCGATAATCTAAAATTGTCACGAGGTTATCGTTAAATTGCAATTGTTCCAGAAAATAAAGTATTCGGATACTACGAATCCTCGATTTGTCGAGTTACTACTACCTTGTATTTGGTACTTTCTTTTCCAATGAATTTCGTTATCGTTCCATCTACATTTATGATATCTGACCCTATCGCAGCCTCCAGGTCGAGACACTCGCCGCCCTGCACATATATGATAACCAATCGTATCGTGTACTATCATTCTTCCATCAAAATGACAATCTTACAATGAAAGCAGTAGAGCTCGAACGAAGAACAACGAAAACACACGTCTAATTTTATTCAACGTTCTCGACACAGAAATAATTGAAATTTTTTTCTTCCCTTGGTCGCATAATCAAATCTAGTTTGTATACCTGCAACGGTTGAGCGCTGGAACCAGGTTCGTGCGACACCATCGAAATGTCACTACGCCCATCTCCGCTAACAGTTTCTTCCTTGACATAGACTTCGTAGACGCTGAACAATCATTCAACATAAGTCATCGTAAACGAGTATCGAAGAGATAGAATCAGTTGTATCCCTTCAACTCCCCCATACCTGATAACCTCATCTTGCAGTTGTCTTGGAAATTGTGGTTGGGCATCATCGAACTGCGTGTCCCCTGCGTTCATACAGCGTAACATTCAGCAAAGAATACAATATAACAAAGTTCACGTTTGAATATTACTCCAAGGAGTTTCACCGAACATCGAGTCTCGAGATTGTACGATCAAATATTTCTACCTTCGTCATTTGCAGCGCCAAGTACATGGCGACACGAAATACAGAGCAAAACAATTAAGCAGCGACTTGAAACCTTGAATTGCTAGTCAAGCTGCAAATATCGCAACGACGGGGGACCAAAGCATCGATACGATGCAGTACGAGGAGAACAATGTGATATTCGAGTAATATTTCTAGACACAACAGAGCAAAAGCTGAAAAATGAATGAATGTCATACCTCTGCTAAATGCATGATCATTACGTACTGTTTGAGAACTTTAATTCATCGATAATATAAATCTCTATGTTAATCTAAGCTACGAGTCCACGCTCCTGGTATTAATATTCAGTGGACAAAAATGTTTGAATACAGATAATAAATGCATCGAGTAGTAAAATAAACGAGGAGCAATTATTTTTGCCATTAGCATTTCGTGTGTTCGAATTTTCGTGTGATAATGATAAATCGTTGGGGTATTTGTGTCCGTAAGGTTGAAAAGTTTGATATTTCGTCGAAGCTGTGGTATGAGATGCGCGATATACGGCATTGGCCATTGTTGCTAACGGCGGGGATCCGAATGGCTCGCGTATTTCAAAGATTCGTGCAACGAGGGTGTTAAAACGTTCGTAGAAAGCGATCGACGTAGACTGTATGCCGCGTCCGATTCATTTTTTAAACAAAATCGTCAAAGAAGCAAACAAACCAGCAAAGATTAGGCACCATTCCGATTTTTTCGCGGTGCAAATAAAGGAAAGCCGCCATATTGGCAGTTCATTTCACTGAACGATCACATCGATGAACGGACAGGTCGCGTATTCTTTGATAACTCGCGAAAAACGGAAGGATATCGAAATTGGATGGGAAAAGTCACTCACACGAGTAGCCTTGGAGTAAATTACTGTTACTCATCACAGTCGTATTCTCGAGGGATGAGAGAATTGTAGATTCGCTGGATCGCGTCGTCCCGCTAAATCTTCACCGGTCTGAAGTTGCCTGCGATGAACGCTTCGTGGTTCGTGGTTCGTATGTGCGAGTTGCGACGTACTGATCGATTTGAATGCGCGGTTCGCCGGACCGCCGCGTGAGCGCTGCGATCGCCGATCTGCAAGAGTTCATTGACCTTCGGATCCACGGCATATACAGGGTGAGGCGCGAACTGTTACCACCTCGTATATCTCGGTAACCATCGACGTCACAGAAAAATGTTTGAAACAAAAGTTGCACGATATAAAAGAGACCATCAAATGCAATCAATTTTTTTTTATTTCCGTGAAGGCGCTGACGCACAACGGAAGTCACTTTCACTTTTTATGAAATGGAAATGGAATGTTACATCTAAGATTGAAGAAGTGTGATAATGAGAAATAAACAAGAGGAATTATTGTTCAGCTTACATTTTATTTAATGATTTGAAGTTAACTTTTTTTATCACTTTCACGAATTCAACACCCCACTTGAATTCCATCAATCTAATCGCTCTGGATCACATCATGTACAATAATCTGAACGCGCAATAAATAAATCCCTTTTAGACGACTGCGCCAAATTTTCTTTAGCATCCTACACGATTTTGTTGAAAAATCGACGAAATCGGATGAATAAAATGGATCATGAAACTTTCATGATAAATCATGATGAAAAATTAATTAGGACAGGACAAAAAATATGTGGATGAAAGTTCCCGAAAATCTTTCGCTACGATTCGCGAAGTTTAATCTTCTTCGCCTCGAATTCCTCGTTTGTTCACAGTTAAAATTCTTTTTAATCTCGATCAGCTAATGATGGTCAAATTCTCCTGGTGAGTAGGCAGATTTCCAAATATCTGCAAGACAAACGGAGCTGTGGAACCTGTAGAACATCGTCAACGGTATTGTCATGTGTTTAAGAATGGTCCAAAGAACTATTCCGTAATATTCGTATCTGTCGTCCTTCTTGTCAGTGGATTTGATCTCGAAAGTTTCATTGATCCATAAAGCAACGTTGCAAATTAAAAGGAACGTAATCAGCTCGCGTCCCGGCGTCTTATTCCGAAGTTTTCTCGAGTTCGAACATCTTCTTAATCCATCGATGATCAGAGGCGTTTGAATGAGAACTTGCGTTACCTAAACACAGAATAGCAAACGATACAAATTATATTTCTCCTACGATCACAGAAAAAAAAACAACAGAAATTTCTACCTAATTGAAATTCCATACACGCAAATTAAAGATATTTACAGGATTAAACTTATCAAAACTCGAAAATATACATTTTTATCTTCTATCAAGTCTCATGAAAATATTTCAAAAATGGTAGATAGATAGTTACAGATTTTCCATTTTGGTTTGGAGGTAAAAAAAACCGATCAGTTTTATTCTCACGGAGGCGAAAAAGCACGCGATACTAGTTATCGTTTGTGAATAACTTACCACCAAAACGTTGGCGACAATCGTTAACCAATCTTCGTTTATCGCTGCAGGTATGAGAGTGAATATAGCATAGAGGAAAAATGCTGGGATCGCGATAAACATCAACACATCATCGAGTAACGATATAGGATGATGATTAACGTCGAGCTTCGTGATTTGTCTGTAAGCTGCGATCGATGTTAATGCCATAGCGGTGACTAAAATTATCTCCGTGGCTTTGTTCACAGCTTTTCCTATGTCTGCATATTCCCTGAGAAAACAAATTCACGAGTCGTTATTTATCATTCCCAATTTTTCGGGTATTTCTCACGAAAATGTATATTTTGCAACGAGCGTGGGTCACGTGAATCTCTGTAAAAAGCTCAGTCGACTGCAACTTCCACGCGGTCGGACGCACAGAGCTCTGCGGGTGTCACAAAAAAAGCAACAGACGTTGCCAATATCGATTTGCATAAAATCTGTAGTTTTCAATTTAGTCTGAATCCACAGGAAAAATATTGACGATCCATGTATGATGGATTCTACCTTGTTTTGAAATTATGAAAATCTAAAGCTCAACGTTGGCTGATTATTCACTTACGAGTTGGTCATGGCGATGAAGAAGAGAATGATCGATACTATTGAGCCGATAAGCACTAACAGTCCTGCGAATAATCCTCGATTTGCATGAGTACAATTCGCGTGGATAACAATATTGTTGGCAGCTTCTGGTCCATCCAACGGTGGACATGGAACACCTTCGGCTGTACTGCCACCACCTCGCTTGCAGTTGCCAATGTTACTCCATATAATGTACAAGATTCCCACTGCGAGTAAAATGATTCTCTTCAATGGGGGTGTTTTTTATAATTCGATGTAATAGATCCACCAAAATGAGTACCATCAGAAGATCAATTCGATCGTGTGAAAAAAGACGATAGCGCGTTTTTGGTCGCGTAGCGCGAAAACTATTCGATACAGAGAAAAGTATTTCGAATAAAAAAGATTGCTCTTTTAATGTTCTTCAATTTTGGTAGTATAAGTTTTTTTGCTAGGACGACTAGTTTCCAAGATATGAATTTATATTGAATTGGTTTTATTCGATGCATATCAATTCTGCTGTTGGAGCGTGACGTTTTGTTCCGTAACTGAGAAACCAAGAGAGATAGCGAAAAAAATGTTAAATAAGAAATAGAGACATGAAAAATGTCTACATTTTTGTTTATATAATACATTTTGATAGGAGTTACGGTTTTCGAGAAAATCTTACGTAAAGACGGGAGAAGGGAATTTCTTACCGATCAGAATGTTGTATTCTATCGTGAAGGGGTAAAGATAAGGCGAGAACAATTCGTAAATCATGTTGAGTTCGGTGACTTGACATCCATTGGCGAAAGTGGTGGTGGTGGTGGTGTTGAAAAAATTTAAGATACTTCTAGCGCCCTGCAAGGAAAGGGCAACCGTGGTCCCTTCCATTTCTGTGGTCGAAGTCGTCGCCATGCTAGTAGTTTCCTGCGCGTCGCACGAAACATCGTTTACACAACTTGACCGATAAAAAATACGGGAAAATTGTACACTCACGTCGGTGTCATCGGTAATGCCGTATCTGTCCAAAAAATTAACACTCTCCCGAAATATCGCCCACATCCAGAAGCAAAGACTCGACCCGATCGTGTGCATGAACAAAATTCTCGCCGCTTCTTTGCAATGATTGATTATTACCTGAAAAAATATACCTTCCAAGCTCAGACGATCGCAGTGGTCACCGATTTCGTAACAAAAAACCCCCAAAATGCGCTCCCTGATTTGTTACCACTGTAAAAAAAAAAACGCCTCCGACGAGACTCGAATCCCCTCCATTATTATTATTATTATTTCGTTTTTATTTTTTGCGACGCAACGAAAAATGTGATTATGGCTCCGCTGCTAATAGAATTGTTATTCGATTGTCGACTTTCGCACGAGCTGAAAATTGCTGCGCGGGAGGGAATAATCATTTGGATAAATATTAAATGGACGAATTTGCGAGCAATCACGACTGTTCTATTTATAGCGGTATTAAAAATAGAATTTTCATCGCCCGAGCTAATTTCTTGGGCGAATAAAATTCTCGACCATTCACAGCGAATCGATGCTCGATGTTTCGCGCACGAATTTAGCGTTTTTTAAATTTTATTTTCACCTTTTCAATTTCGTACTTACGTTCGAATACTTAAAGATGAAAAACAACATGAAGAACGAATAGATGGGATAAATTATGTCGAAAGTCAAAGCAACTGGATTGAAGCAGCTTCCAAATTCTTCCGAAGTCAGAAAGACGATCTGTAATTTCAAACAACCAACCAGTTTCTCAGCACAGTCATGTTTTTTGTTTTCGGATAGATTCTGTGACATGAGACGAAAATGAACGAGGGAAGAGTGAGAAAAAAATAAACTTGCAATGCGAAATTTCGTAGACATGAATCATTGTTTTTTGGATAGAGATTTGAATGCGGAAAAAATGAACGAAACGCGGCGTCTCACCTCGTAGACGAGCAATAATCCGCTGTGAATGAGATGACCGAAGCAAAAAACAGCAGCACCGATTCTCAGGTAAAGACTTCCGGCGTGTCGCCCCGAAGCAAAGCAGAAATTGTGGTTCGGAGCCGGAATATTGTTCATATTCAAATCGACCGACTGCGCGTCATCTAAAAACACAATCAACGATCATCTCCCGAAACCGGAAGAAGAAAATAAAATATTCAAATAAATAAACCAATTAAAATGTTCAAACGAATATATATATAAATATAATTTTGGAATAAATTTACGAATAGAATGTTCAAATGAATAGAATATTTAAATAACTAAATAAATGAAATATTCGAACAAACATTATTTGGAGGATGTTAGTATTTTTCCAAGTTATTCGAACGGTAAATTGGAACCAAGGTTTACCATTTGCAGATATTGGAAGATGAATCGATTGAGATACGTAATAACAAGAATGGCGATTTTATCACTAATCGTAAATAGCTGACAAATATCGTAAACGTGATCTGACCTTCCTTGTCGTAATTAGTCGTAGCTTTCAAATGCACTTTGGCTCTCCGAACGTACGCTCGAATATCAAAGTACAAGTACAATAAATAAATGAATCCAAGAAGTACCAGGAACAAATTGAAGCTCTGAAAATCAAGAAAAATCATATGTAACGACCAGAAGCGGATCGAAAGCTCACAATTAGGCAGCTTTCAAACGAAACGCGATTTTTTAACGAGAGAAAAGACGATTTGATTTTTGTGCTCCACCGATTATTTAAAAAAAAAGGAAAAGAAAAAAACGGAGGCAAATGAAATTATTTTCCTTTGGTGGGATTATTTTCGAGCAAAACACGTTGTGAAAGTAGTTTTCTTACAGCAGCCAAAGTCGCGTCGCTTCGCATGACGTCCGCCACGTAGACAACGATTCCGATCGAGACGAGGAAGACTGCGTAAATGCATGACATAATGATCGAGTTGTAACGCCTGCGAAACGAGAAGAAAAAGTTGTTTTTGTAATTATTACTGGAAATAAAGAGTACGCCGAACAGTGTCGTTTCTCTGGGAGGTAAAAAAAATTCGTGCGACAGGGCTTGTTGTAATCGTTACGTTACGAAGCGATTGCGATAAGTGATGGATACACGTTGAAAAGTATTGAATGGAGAATCGGAGATCCGTGCTCGTGACAGATGAGAAAAGTATCGTTAGATTGCCCACGAACACTGCAGTCGCGATTCTAAACTGTCTCGTTTATTTCGCGATACCCATCGACGAATTCGAACGCGTCAGCCAAAGAAAACGAGACGTTGACATCATATTGCAATATAAATAGTCATCGGAATATTCGCATGTTGAAAAATAATACAATCATTTTCCACCACTTTTTTCTCCACATTTTCTCAACGAGTTGTAACTTTATAATTTTTTTCACATTTAAGCGTGTTTCCGTGTTTCCTGCTATTGCCGTGTTACGCGTTATGTGAACGGATTACTGGATTGTAATTTTCAATTTGAACCAGCGAACGCATCGGCATGGGCGAATCGTTGAGTAGTAATCGAACAGTAATTACCTGAACATTTCCGTTTTTTCCTTGGTCGTAGATGGTGGCGGATGGTGTCCATGATAGCTGGTACCTTCGCTGTGCAAGCTCGGGCTGCTGTTGTACTTGTTCCCGAAGCCGTGAGATTTCCCATTGGGTGTGTCGGCGTGTCGAGTTTTGTTGGCGATACCTTGGGTGATGACACTGGGAGCTGAAACGATCGAGATACTAGTTAAATTTTCGCACGAGCATTGGACCACGATTTCAGGCTATTGCGTTTATCATTGCCAATAAAATTGTGTTCGAGTCGAGCGAGATCGGAATACTTGCAGTAGGTAAAATATTCGTTGTTGGACAGATCTGTAGCTGTGGGATAATTGGAAGCGGTTTCGAGGGAGTCTTGAGGCAGCCCTCTCAAGACTCCTGGTGGCAGCACGAGCTGCAGTACCATACTTCCATTACTGCTTCCCTTGAACATGAAACATAACGGTGGAATGAAGCGAAGGGCACAGCGAATACACGTACACCGAATAATTTGAAAAAATGTTACTTTTCATTTATAAATCACAAACTACTAGAAAACATCGACTGTACAATCTGCAATGCGAATAGAATACAGAATGTACAACTATGATCGCAGAATATAGCAAAAAATTTAGCTGATTATCGTTATCGACGAAGATTTTTGGAAAAGCCGATTATCGCATTCCACTCGACGAAAGGGGAAGAAAATCTAGCGCTTCACAATTCCTCGTTTCGCTTGATCACCGATCATTAGATCGTCTCCGAGCGCTGGAATTCTCGCGCTCGAACGTTACTCTCCCAACGACGGTTTCATTATTTTTTTATTTTTTTTATTTTTTCGCGTCCTATTCCTCTCTTTCCTTCGATCCCGAATAAATTGTCGACGGAATTCATTTGTACAATGCCGAGGCAAGAGCCAATTTGTACTCCTTTCCCACGATGTTTTCATTCGGTGCTCATTTGAATAACAAATTATCGACAAAGATATTGCCGATGTCGGTGTCACGTCACGAACAACATGCTGCGATGTCGCGAAATTTCCAGCGCCTAACAAGCGTCCGGTCGATCGGAAGTGAACGCGAAATGCCAGCGTCCTAATTTCAAAGCATCGCACTTCGAACAACGAATACATTTCGATTTTTTCCCGCTCATCAAGGCGACAGATTTGGTCGTCTAACTCATAAGATAGACGCGAGAGCTATCGCCCTCTTATTCGTAGAAATCTGTAAGCGGGAAAAAATTCGACCTCAGCAAATAATTGGTAACAAAAGTTGCGAGACGTACGACCAATCGATAATTGGCGCATATTATTGTTATTGTTGTTGTTGTTGTTATTTTTTTTTTTTGGCAAGCGGCCGACAGGTCAGAGAGTTTTTTCTCGATCGTTATTGGCAGAGCAGCGATGCGCTTCAATTGTCGTAGGCGTTGGAGCATGGAATATTTAACGAGAGACACGCTTCGGAACGACGTCTGACGATGACCAGTTGACCAAGAACCGTTCCGCAGAAGGACGAGCAACGAACGATGAACGTATAGGCTCGGAACGAACGATGAACCATCTGTCACAGACTCTCCGTTCTTCTCCTACTCTTGCGGCTACACTTTGACCCCTTCGCAACCCCCCCGGGGCGCTTCGGCGACGCGACCCTTCGAACCGATCGATCGATCCTATTCTGCTCCGTCGCGTGGATTTTAATTACTTCAATTTGCACGCGCCCTTTTCCGAAGCTTCAAAGACGAAATTAATGATTCGTGGATAATTAACGCAACGCGCGCGGACGCGAGTACCACGTGTCTTCGAGAATGCGAAAGGGTTCGCGCGGCGAGCGGGGGAAGAACGTGAAAGCTCGCGGTGGCGACGCCGATGCGCGCCTACCCCCACGCGCCGCGGGCGAGAGCCATCCGCCAATGGCGCGAAAAGCTCGAGAGTGGAGGAGGCGACGAAGCAGCGGCGTAGCGCCGACCCGTTGCCCCTGCTCCGATTTATTGGCGTAAAAACGCCGCGGAAACCCGACGAAATTGGGGTATCGGACAGCGGAACGAGAATTTCACGTGGAAACATGAACAACATGAAATATAGAAGAAAAAAAAAACAGGCGAGGAATAAATTAGGAGACAATCGGAAGTGGAAGGAATTAATTTTTTGATGATCAGAGCCCAGAGAAATAAAATGGGAAAAACGAATAAAGAACATAATCAAAATCGGATGCATACAATTTTGACAGCTCGATTGGTAAAAATGGAATTGAAAATCTGACGAATCGAACGAAAGGAAAAGAATTGAAGCTGATTTGGGAATTTATTGATATAGAAAAAACCAGCTTGAAGAGTGATAAAAAGAAGGAGAAAACCGTTCGATCAAAATGGCTACTCGATGTAAATTTGCATAAACAGACGAGTCAAGGTCAAGTTTAGGAGAAATCCCGAGGAGACAAGGAGGAAAATAGGTGGGAAGAAAATCGATGAATAAAAATTGAAGACGATGTAAAAAAAAAATCGAAGATCATTGGAAAAAAGAGTATCTAACGATAAAATAACGAAGAACAAACTTACATATCGACCAGGTCGCGATCCGAGTTGATGATGATCATTTTTTAAACTTCGTCACTTTTTTTACGTCGTGAATTGTTCACAATAATATTATGATAGAAAAATTATGCGGAGGATTTCTTCGCAGTTGCCAACAATTATAAATTAGCTTACGATATTAATGTAATATTATTAATTAAACTTGTTGTTAAATTGATTATAAATCTGATTTAGTAACGAGAAATTAAAAATTAATAATAAAATAGATTCAAATTAAATAGATGTTATATAATGGGATGTGTCAGTTGGATTGGTAAAATAAATTAGGGGAGTGATTTTTAATGTCCCTTGAATATTGTTTTCCGAAGTGGATTATTTATGTTAACAATTTATCATTTAGTCCACCGGATTTGCCGACCGTTCATCGAAATTTGTGATCGTTGATCGTTCTCTCGCGAAACGCGTTGTTATGCCGAAAGCTAGACGCGAACTGACGATGCTATTAAACTCTGATATCATTCGGTCGCAACTTTCGCTGCTCTGCGGCAACACCAAACAGTTTTTGCTCGATGTTGTCGATCAGGATTTCCTACCACTGAGGCAACGACGATATCATTTGTTCCGAAACGAATCGCAAACCACGTAAAAGGGATAAAGGCGTATTTTCGCAATTTTTCTTCCACTCGATTGAGACAGGCACAATGAAGAAAAAAATTCCTCGAGACGAAAATTTCCAGAATTTTAACAAGATTGAATAAATAAATAAATTAAAAGATTGACCAAGACAACAAAATGAGAATTGGAAAATGTTGGAAAAATTAATTACAATTTTGACGATAAGAGAAAATAAATAGTTTTATCAATTAATTCAAATTGAATTAATTAAAAACGCGATTGGAAATTGGATGCAAAATAAATCACAAAGATTTTGGACCGAAAAAAATTGGAAATCTTGTACCTAATTATTTTGAAATGAGATTAGAAAATTCTAAGAATTTAATACAAGTACAAATTTTATACAATTTCCAGAGAAACATTTTTCTGGGAAATGTACATTTTCTAGGAAATGTACAAATGAATATTTTAGACGCGTATTTTTCTAGGGAAAGAAAAATCGCTAAGAGGAATGAGAAAAGCGAATATTTATTATCGAATGACAAATGAAGAACGAACGAGGATGAGAGATTAAATTGTAATCAACGAGACAGTAGAGTATAAATGACGGCACGAGCTCCGCGTGGGTACGACGACGAAGACTATGGGAAAAATAAGAGTGAAAAAAATAAATCGACGATTTCTTGATCCTACTCGTGATATTATTTCGATAAGGGTCGAGTGGCAATATTTCTCGTCAGCGTAATTGATTACGACGATACGAGGCGTACTCTTTCCGGCGAACATCGAAATCGATCCGCAATAAACATTCTTCCAGCCAATCGATCAGCCTGCACGTTGAATCCGTAAATCGAAGATGTATTAAAAGAAAATTGATACGTTTAAAAATCACTTTAATCAGATCAGATTAGCCACGGTGACTCACTAATGGGCTTCTAATCCCGTTCGAGCATAGTAGCGCGATTTTCGCCTCGCTACTCGCCATAACGTTCCCAAGAATTCGAAGTTTGCGGATGCGAATTGATAACTGCGAATTAACCTTTACACAATTTCGTATTTTTATTTTGCATCCTCGTCGTTGCTGCGTAATTGGTACCAATAATACATATATCTCGCGTATGCTTATCAAATGTTTCACAATCCAGAATTAATTTTATTTTCCTTTCACCATCACAACTCGGATAAATTGTTTTTCAGAGATTTTCGAAACTCGAAATCGACGAAAATTTGTCCTGAACGAACGAGCCTCTTTCAAGAATCTCGAGATATTTCCTTCCCAAATCCCAATTCAATGCATTTGCCCAATTCACAAAAATGGCAACGTTTTTTTCTCATCTATTTATTTATTCACCCATTTATCCATTCATCCATTTATCCATTTGTCCATCTATCCGGTTATCCATTTAGCCATTCATCCATTTATCCAGTCATCCATTTATCCATTTATTCATTTATCCATTTATCCAGTTATCTATTTATCCAGTTATCCATTTATCCAGTTATCCAATTATCCAGTTATCCAGTTATCGAGTTATCCATTTATCCATTTATCCATTTATCCAGTTATCTATTTATCCAGTTATCCATTTATCCAGTTATCCAATTATCCAGTTATCCAGTTATCGAGTTATCCATTTATCCATTTATCCATTTATCCAGTTATCTATTTATCCATTTATCCAGTTATCCAGTTATCCAGTTATCCAGTTATCCAGTTATCCAGTTATCCAGTTATCCATTTATCCATTTATCCATTCATTCATTGATTCATTGATTGATTGATTCATTCATTCATTCACTTATTCATTTTCAACTTTCCGATCTGGAGGGGAGTTTTTGTAATGACCCCGATAATCGAAAGAGGAAACTTCACGATATCTCCACGTTTCATGTTCCAAAATTGTGTGTTACGACTTCTCCTTAATAAACGATGAGAATTAAGATTGCTTCCTGCCCGTCGATGCGCCTCGATGGGAGTTGGACCTGATCAGATTCCGTGTACGATTTTACGAGTGATTTTCCCGTTATTCGCTTACGTACGACTTTCTCTTTCCCTTTCTACTCGGAAAATGATTCTTGACTCACCATCGGCTGCGACACGGCTCTGTCGAAAGTGATGCTCCGATGACTAGAATTGTCCAGCTGCAAGCTCGGCGGCCTCTTCGGTGCCCTTTGATTAGCCATCAGCCCGTTGTCGACCGGCATCTGACGTTGATTCGATTTCGCCTCGTAGTTGGCGTTGACCTGAAAATACGTTGCGGGGATCTCTTTCGATTCAACGATGATTACCAAACGTTTCGCCGATCGTTATCCACTCACCGCTCGACGCGTCCGCAGAAGCGTGGGCTCGAAAGAATCGTCATTTTCGTACGATAAATTATCCCTTCCCGCATCCAGCTTCGGTCGGGAATGGAAAGTCGTAAAACCTGCCCTCTCAGCATCTCCGTTCCCCCTATTTTGCGGAACGATCCTGAAGAGATTAGAAACAATATTCTCATCGCGTTCTACCCGACAATTTCTCGCGGAACATCACATTTTTTTTGGACAAATCCGCCTCGCAGTTTCTTCCGCGGATTAATCCGTCTCAACTTTCAAGATCTGAGATGCAGAAACGTTCACACCGATGTGCGGAATTTGGATGGAATAAACAAAACGTTCCCAAAAAAGATGTTTACAAAACGTAACAAAATAGCGAAAGCTCGGGTATATAGTTTATTACACGAGCTTCAAAACGTAGCTCGTATCAGAAAAGACGTTAATCCAATTTATTTACCGTTGTCTAATGTATCATGATTATGAGATATGATTCGTCGCGCGACGCGATGGGTTTATGATTCTCTGAAACATGCATTCGAAACACAGTGGCAAATTCCTTCGCGCGAATTCATCACGAAATTTTTGTCAGACACCAATTCGTAAGATTACAGCAACGTAACTCTCTCACCACCCGATATACCTCGCGCTCACGATTTTATTCGAAATCATCCCAGCAAAAAAATTTACCCGCGGTCGACGTTTTTCGGTGGAGTGCTCGCTTTTGGCTTCGTTTGGAGATCGTTCGTATTTTCTTGGTCATCTTCCATCGTGAACGACAAGTCTTGAACTTCGGTCTTCACAGAGTCCGTGTCGACATCATTGATCGAAGCTTTCTTCGATGATTCGTCGGTTTCGTGACTGACGTTGAATCTGAAACGACGCCTCGAATTTAAGAAAATTGATTATCATCCGGTAAATACAGCTGGTCGCAGATAGTCGATGACACTCGAAACCGAGATCGTTGTATTCTCACAGTGTAGAGATCTTATGCCAAGTTTCACCGTAAATTTCTTATGCCAAGTTTCGCGGTAAAAAAGCGCGATGAAAAGGGCACTTTTCGTCGTGTAGCGTGGACTACGCGGACAGAGAGAGTACGTACATCGGAACCAAGACCGTTGCTGCTGTGCTAATACTTTTTTTTCAAGCAACGATCGAGCAGATTTCGCGTATTCTGTTCATTTTTCAGCTTGCACGCGAACCAAATCGGTTGTACAGCGACCGGCATAACTACGAACCGCCGACAGCGCCACCAGTCCATGCTACACGACCAAGACTCCGTACAGTCGCACTGATTGTGCTCAAATGCTGTTTTTACATCGTAATAAGCTATCCAATCTCGTGCTACGACTTTAACGAAAAAAAAGCATGAAAGAGAATTTAAAAAAAAAACTAAATAGAAAATTATAGTTAAACTATACATAAAGTAAATATAATATTATATTGTATATTGTTCGAATAACGTCGAAGTACTTTTACGTGTAAGAAGTATCTCGCAAATTTTTCACAGACTTGAAAAATAAATTTTATCTGAGAAAAATGGTAATGTTTTCAATTTTTAGTAACGCTTTTTTATCAAAGAGCTGAACGCTATTTTCCGTGAAAGTTACTTAATGACGGGGTCAACATGACCCATCGTGTACTCGAAGGCTTAAATTGTCGCGCTACCATAATAATAAGAGAGAAGTCATGAGAAAAAAAGAAAAATTGTAGAAAAACAGAAAATAAAAGGCGAAAAAAAACGGAGAAAAAAGAACTAAAGTAAAACCGATGAAGTTTTCGGAAAAACTGAGCGAGCATGACGAACGTGGGAACAGTTACGGGGGGGACGTTGGTGCTGGAATTTGGATCGTGGTGAAAGATTTGGGGAAAAAGTGATGATACGTTTTGTTTTCTACTTGCCTTCTGGCGACAAATCCTTCGTAATCGGGTTCCGGTTCGTCAATCTTGTGTTCGGAACTCGTCATCCTCTTTTTGTCTCCTTCCGTTTACCGCGACGAAAGCCTGCCGCGATTTTTCACCGGTGACAAAACGGTGAAATTCCCATGGAAAAAACGCGACGTCTCGCGTCGACGGATGAAGTTGCAAAACGTCACTCGGCGGATTTTCGTCGCGGTGATAAAGGAATGAAAATGTCGACGACGACGGCGACGACGGCGACGACGACGACGACGACGTTTTCTCGCGGGTCTTTCGGTGATCTTTGGAAATAATGATACCAATGTATCGAAACTTTTCACCTCTTATACGTTATCGCGACTAAAGTAATTAATCTAAACTCATCAATTACCCACGGATGTGGCGATAACGTTTGTTTTTACCAATTCCACGCCCAACATCAAAAATATTTTCATTCGAGCTCGACGATTCTTCGGCAAAAAATTCAAATTTCAATTCCCAATAAATTCTAGCGATTAGAAATTCGAAAAAAAATATGTTACCGACGAATCAAGCGAATCAAACAACCGAATCGCCATTTTTCACGGTACGAATATTTTTCTCATATTTTTCCATCGAATAAATCGTGGAGAATTCACGTTTTTACATCTACGAACAAAAATTTACATCTACAAAAAAAAAACATCTAATTTCGAATCTCCTCCATTTTTGTGATGGAGAATAAATTGGGGAGGGAAAAATATTCGAAAAATGTCCGACTGCAAGAATTTCACCCGACTAGGAAACAAAATGCAACGAGAATGGAGAGAGTTGGTCTGAATTCGATTTTTTCAGGTACTATCATCCTCGTAATTGCGAATTATTTCCCAGTAGAGGATCATATTCTCGTTAGAAAATCTCGTATCGACAGGCCAATCGGTCAAAAACGATTTACGACTCGAAGAGATAAGACAGCTCGCGATTCATTGAGATTCGCAATGATATATCGTCCTTGGTTTTTCTTGTTCATCCTCGCGATCGTAGAAAATAACATCAATTTGGCGATCGCTATCGCTATCGGACGTAATTCGCTATCAGTTCGTAATCCACTTGGATTAAATTCCAAAACGTATCGAATTCTCGATCGCCAGATCACGCCAAGACGTTCATTTTTCCTACATTTTTTTATTCCCAAAATCCCTGGAAAAAAATCACCTTTTTTCATTTTTTGCGACAAAGGTCGTCCATTTTGTTAATTATGGGTAGAAATTAAGAATTGTAGTTCGAGCCAAAGCCACAGTTTTTATCGTTATGAAAAATTCATTTTGCACGAGGGATCGATTTAAATATTTGAGGAGGATATTGTATGCTATAAATTGATTATACAGTAGTATATGTTTACAATGAAGGCAAGATAATTCAATCGGGTACATAAGCATCACCGTAATCGGTTGTTCCAAGTAGTTTGTACCGTCCTCATAATATACAACAGTTACTCGCAAAAAAATTGAAGTGATTACGAATATTTTGAATTTAAGTAAAAGAGCAAAAATTCCGGAGTTAAATAAATAGCTATCGCATTGTACCAGGGCGCGATTTACTCGGGATTGGACACTCTACAAAAGTACCATTGCGGTGTAGCTGTAATACGCACTCGTAGGATTGTACGGCTCACTGAATCTGATTTTCGCATAAGATTCTCGTTTTTTTTTTTTGCATTTTTCACAAATCACTGGATTAAAATGAAAAATGTAAATAGGAAATCTGTAAGAGTTGGCACAATTTCGCCAATTCGCATATTTTCGCGCGAATTGCAGTAGGCAATTTCAGAGGAAAAAAGCAGAGAGATATTCGTCGATCGAAGGTTTCTCGTGGCGAAGAGTCGGTCGAGCGAGAAGAAAATGGGAAATAAATAAATGAATAAAAACAAGGCGAATATCGAGTATACGCGCAGCGACATACCTCCGAGCGCGCAAACGCGCGATGCGAACGAGAGAACAGCGCGTAACATGCGCGCATTGGAAATTCGGATGGGAAGTGTTTCCTGTTGGCTATTCATTCCCTCGGCGCATTGTCCTGTAGTTCCTATGTTTCGACTTTCATTATCTTTTTTACCCGCTCCATATATTTCTATCATCGAGAATCGGTTTTTTCCCCGTGACCCGAGCGGCCCGAGTGATTTCCACGTGAGTCGACGAACGACGATTATTCTACTCGATATAGATTTTATTTTCACCGCTGTTCACTTTATTCCACGTTATATTTCCGTATCAGATACTCGCATCTTTTTCCTATCACCGCTCGCGGAATTTCTTCGCTGCCCGAAAACCTTGGCAAAAATAAAATCCCTATGCCGAAAAAAAAGAAACGCGTTTAAATGCGGGGAACAAAAATAATGGGGACAAAAATTGATTCAGAATCGGAAATGCAGCTGGTGTTGGTACGAAAAAAATGTAGGAACTAAAATAAAAGTTAGAAAAAAAATGCCAAGAGCGAAAAATAACGAAGGTGGGAGATTTAGGAAATTTGCCAACATTCGGACGCGGAAGAATGTATTTCTCGCGACGCGTACAGGTGGACGAGGAGGCAGATGCGTTATCATAAATTCAACGACCCTCGACAACTTTTCCGGCAGATTATTTCTATCTTCTCGCGTCTTTTACGTAACGAAACGTCGACATTCGTAACGAGAACGGATTCGCACACATTTTTTGAAGAAAAAACCCTTCATTTTTAACGAAACGTCTACAATTCCCCGGGAGAACCCATTTTTCTGGCACACTTACTGCCAACTTTCGAAAAAGTCAAACAGCAACGATCCATCGAAATTACCTGTACGCCAAAATTTCCGATGCAATTCTCCGTTTGACCTCGAATTTCCTACATTAATTATGATGATTAATAGCAATAGAAATAATCGTCGTGGTTGTTATTATTGCTGTTGGTTCGCGTTGAGAGACGAGGAAAATTCGAAAAGGCAGGTTTCGATCGAATGTCACGTTAATACGCCGCGCGACGATCAATTATATCACGACTAACCAGAGCATTTCCGGTCCCACCCGGAAGGCCGCACCCGACATGGTTCGAATCCGTTCGAGTGGGCCTCACAATGGCACTCTTGTATTTGTGTTATTCAAAAAATAATGCTCTCCTCGCCGCGTTCTCGTCCGTCAGTCACTATTCTCGCGTCGGCTCGTCGACGTCGAATCTCGATTTCGAAGGGCTCGTCGGTGCCGGGTGAAGTCTGTAGAATAAAGAAACTTCACGATTTGCAAATCCCACGAAATTAGCAGCGACGTATCAGTCCCTGGAAATTCATGGTCGAGGTGAGTAATCAACGAGATCGATTATCTCTAATCACCAAACGGCGCGACGATAATCCGCTGAATCATAGAAATACAGCTACTAATTTCTACGTTCCCTCGACATTCTTCGCTCCATTGTCTCGATTTATTACGCGGTTTGTTCGGAAAATTTTGAGAAAAAAGACAATTTCGAAATTTGGGAAATTTGTAGCTGACGCGAATGCAGACACCGAGGGGAGGATATTTGGGCGAAATTTCCGCCGCACCGAAGTGAATTTCAAAATTTATCTCACGTTTCCGAAAGGCTGATGGCCTCACGTTTCGGAAAGAGCCTAGTAGCGTTATTGGTCGACGCTCGACCGTGTTGTGGGTTACCTAGTCCGCGGTCCCGCCTCGTTACACGAGCCAATCATGCATATATATATATGTAAAACAAGCAATTAGAGGTTCGGATAAATTCAGAGTGGTCGCACTTCTGCCCGAATTAGCCTAATCCTTCCCTCTTTTCCCTCCACGCGTACGTACAACGCCGCGTCTAGATGCGTGTTCCCGTGTACCGACACTCGTCCCGTCTGCCACCGAGCAGCCCCAAGAACGAATCCTACCTTCATCCTTTAATACTTCTTCCGCGAGGCAGATATCATCCGCGTAAACTACAACAGGCTGTCGCCAAATTTCCGTGGCACCGCCATTTTCCTCGCGGAAATAAAAACACTCGCATCGCGTGGTAACATTTTTTAAATATAACTCGCCAATCCGAATATTCGCGCGACCCCAAGTGAATTATGTACGAAAATAATAACAATAATTCGCGGTATCATTTAATGTCTATAGGGACGATTTCGTTGATCGTTGCCGAACGATTTTGGATTTTACACGGAATCGTCGGTTGGTCGATTCAATTTGTTGCGTTGTAATTGAACCGGCGAACGAGCAGATTCGGGTAGTTTGAGTATTCTTCGGTGAATCATCCCTTGTTGGCGATAATTCTGTGCGCATATTGCTGGAGGATCGATGGGAACGACGATTCGGACGCGGTCTGTAGAAGGTGTAGGGATGTAAATACGTAGACTGAAAGTTGTCGTCGAGGAACGGTATCCTCTGCTCGCGAGGTAGCGGCATGGACGCCTGGGCAGACGAAGGTACGGATGGATTTAAGGGAGCCTCGGAGGTCAGAGGGTCAGGGAAGAGGTCGCAGGATAGCCGCAAAGTGTATTTGCATTCCCAGCCGCGGTCAAAGGCTTTGGGCTAACGCGAGACACGTACGTGCAAACTTAACCCGCCGGGAAACATGGGGATAAGACGTCGATGCGGGGCGAGATAACAGAAAAACGGCGGAAGGGCAAGAAATGAAAATACCAAGAATAAAAAAGCAGCCAGAAATAAACAAATCGTAGCGCGCTCAGATTTTTTCCGGCTTTCTATTCCGAAGAGCTTTCAAGCTCCAACTTTCCATCCCTATTTCTCTCGACGTTAACATCTCTACGCGGTATTTGTGACAACATTTTTTCGAGTATATACTTCGTGACCGTTCTATAAAAAAAAAATGTTATTTATCCAGCGGTTTCCTTTATACGTTTAAAGTCCTATAAAGTTCGTAAACGTTTCGCTGTCTTGAATATTCATCAGCCCTTGAAGCCCCGATGAATCTGAGGTGCAAATTGGCGAGATTCGTTGACGCAAACATTAATTACTTTCGGATCGATTCAACGTATTGCACCGGATCGCATACGGGAAATCCGAAATAAAGTGGAACGAAAAAGCTCGAAGGTGAAATCTTTCTACTCGAAATTTGTTTCTGCTCGAAGGGTAATCGGAATCACGTTGAAATTATATATTTATTGGCCTATTTGAGTGGTTTTGCTTATTTGCATTACAGTCAAAACCGCGAGGAGGCTTTGAAATCAGCGGTTATCATCGACGAGGGATACGCGTGTGCGTCGTGTATCGGGGAGGGTGGAAAAAGATGGGGGTAACGCGTGGTAGGGCGAGCGAGACTGACGAAGTCTCGGTCCTCTTCTGGTTAGGATGGAAATTGAATTCCACCCTCGTCCATTCCTCATCTCTGTCCCACCCTCGGAAACACCCTAGCTCCAGCGGAGGATCCAGCCGGAATCCAAACCCTGTATCTCATCGACACACTGGTAGGGCAGACCTAGTCTGCCGTTCAGCCACTAACACTCCAAAAAAATCCCTCCTTCCGATATATTCGAACGGTGAACCTCGAGGATTTCGTTTACTCGTACTACGACGGGATATTCCACGCCGAATCAACAAGCTGAAAACCCTTCCCACTTCCGTACCCGCTGAAATTTTCTTTTTCCCAGTACAGATTCCCCCCAAAAAATATAACTTCCTTAGCGAAACAACGCTACAGAAGCGTTCGCCAGATTCCTCTCCAAATTTCTAAATTTCACAAATAATACAACGTTCGAAATTCAACTTCTGTGAATTTTTCAATCTTCGATATATCAAGCTCGCTGCGATTAAAAATTGTAGCATTGTGAAAAATTAAATGCTACTTTTCGGGGTGCGAATTCGTTCGTTTTTTGTTTGTTTTTTTAATTTACCACCAGTCGTTTACCACCTCTCCGAGCGTCGTAGTAGGCTCGTTACGGGGCGGAGAGAGAAAAAATCTTTTAACGTGGCCGCGGAAGCTCGGCGAAAGCTCCGGAGCCCGGGGCAAAATGTTCGTCGTCGTGGTAGAGGAGAGCGTCGTGCAAGGGTCTCGCGGCGGAGTGATTCCCGGGACAATCTTGACGTCGATCGAAAGTCTAGAGTCGAGTGTGGAGAGGCGAGAGAACGGTGGATAGAAAGCGGCGGAAGTTCGACACCCGTAAGCCTATAACGCGGCTTGATACTCGAAAAAGAAGACGAGAAACGTCCGTTCATACCCATATTATATAACGCTGCCAAAAAACTACGCTGCAACCACAATTCCATACGTTTGTCAGCTCCAACTGCGAGAACTCGACTGTCCCACGTTATTTTTTCCCGCTTTTCTCTTTTTCCACCGGACGTATTGATCCTTGCGATAATATTAACGGCATCCTCGCGCCTAACCCATATCGATGCGACACTTGTGCGCACACACGGAGCTTTCATACCTGAACGCTCGTCGTTATACCGTGCTACGCGATATATCGACTCTGGCGCGAAAAAAGAATTCATTTTCACGAATCCCCGTCTCAAAAATGATTTTCAACTCCAAACGCCAATTTTTCTACGCTTTTTAACATGTTTGCAAAAGGTTTGATAAAAAATTTGTGATTAATATTTCTTGGCCTGGAAAATATTGATCAACGCATAATTTGCAATTGGAACGGAAAAAAGCTCTTCCCAATCTTGGTATTTGTTTCTCACATAGATCCCTTTATATTTTCGATACGAATCGTCTGCTGCACGTGGCATAAAAATTGTTTCGTTCTTCTTCGAACCAGGAAGAATTTTACGTTCCTCGTTTTTTGAAATAGCAAAAATATTTGTTTCGAAATTTGTTAGCATCTCGATTGGATCAAAACTTTTGTCGTCACCAGAATGGAATTCTCTATTTTTCATTCGGATCAGACCAAATTTTTTTTTTTTTTCTCAGCACGTTTAGCATTTTTGTGTGTTTTTGCTTATATAATTGTATTTCTACCTTTGATTTAGAATCTGGTATTACTTTTCGGTTCGACGACGAATTGTGTCTATTTTGAGCAACTGTTTCGGTTTTTTCTGGCGTTTTTCTGGTGTTTTGCAAGCAGCATGGTTCATTTTTTTTTAATGGGGTTTCGATTTTTCGCGGAGGAGAGAATATTTCACAGAGTTCGAATTTGTTCGTATTAAAAATATTCTCGACGATGATTTTCATGGAAAATAAGCGAGTGCCGTCTAAATTTTGGGGGAACGAGAGAGGTTTCGTAATCTTTGGGCGAGAGAAGGTTTTTCGCTCGCGAGTAAACGTATTTTCATGTATTTACTCGCGTTTATTTTGTTGTTCTTGTCGTCGTCGTCGTCGTCGTCGTCGCGAGTCGGGGGAGAGAAGTTTGTCGAAAACGTCGCCTCGTTTCGCCCGTTTGTTCGGAATTTGCAAAATTCTGGGCGAAAGTGAATCGAGTCGCGCATAAAACGAGGCGGGACATTTTCCGGGCAAATTCGAATCTCCGGGCTCATTTTTTCGCGATTTCGTCGACGCCGCGGCGCGGAGAGCGGAGGATGCCGCCTTTCGGCTGAAAGGCCTGCGGCTACAAGGATGTTGGAAGGAAGAAGAGCCGGAGGGTGGAAGAGACCGGCTGGAGCTGAGGGGGTAATTGCGTGTCGGCGTTGACTTATAGCGTCTAAATCAGTGTCATCCAACCCCCTGTTTTACGCCGACGCCACCGTCGTCGCCGCGAACCTCGCGGATATACGCGCTCCACGACGGATTCGAACCCTCGAACAAACACTTGCCCCAACGTTTTCCGCTTTTTAGATACGCGCAGTTGCTACTTCTTCGCCAACGGATGCTTGGTATTCCGAAAAACTCGCGACACGCTTTTCCCTCTCGCTGGATCGTCTCGTTTTTTTTCCACCTCGAGCAACCATTTCGGCCCTCGTGGAGAAAACTAAAAACTTTTTATGCGAAAAATAGGAACATTGTTTTTCGTGCAAAAAATACAAATATTTGTCGTCGTGCGAAAAAAAATGGCGGCTCTCGCGCGGAAAATGTCGGTTCTCGTGGGGGGAAAAATGTGGCTGTCGTGATAAAGCACAGAATAATCTTAAAACTAGCATCGAGCTTGCGATTTCAATAGCTTCGTAAAGTTTCATGTATTTTCCACCAGTCAAAAAACCTGGGAAACATACAACGATCTGGGAAAACCAAAATAGAGGCGAGATAGATGCTGGGAAGCTGGTGGTGGTAGCACGGCGAAAAATGGCGGAGAATGTTCGTGTGGCGCAACGATTTCGCGTGGAGGTCGTTAGACTTCCGGTAGCTAGCATCCAGTTAATTCTTAGCACCCAACTAGCGTTAAGGAAAACTTAAGGTAAGGACTTTATCAAGTGATATTTCTCTAATTATCTCCGTTGTAGCGGCGAGGTGGTCGGAGGCGTCGACGATTCGTTCCGAGTTAACTGGACCGAGGCGCGGTTATGTATCGCGAACGGATGTCTGCACGCGTGCAAGAGTCAACGAGAGGAGGGTTAACATCGGTCGGCGAAACAGGATGAAATGGTGCTAAAGTTCTACCGCTCCTCGGATCGTTAGGCAGATGAGAAAAGCGCGTTGTTTGGAAAAACTTGCCAACATTTTTATCTCGCGAATATAAAGTTAGAAACGACCTTATCTACAAATACGTGCGAGAATTCTCGGCTCGCTTTTACCTTGCCCCCGCCATGTTTATCGCAGCAGTTGTAAAACTTCGGGGACTTATTGAAAAGAGCACGCTTTTTTTCTCCCATTTCCCGTTTCCTTTCTATTATTTTCCCTACAACGATTTCGCGACCGTCAACTGTTTTCTTCCGTCGCGTCTTATTTTTTTTAATTTTATTATTTTTTTTTTGACGGGTTCAATTTTGAATACCGTAGTTCATCTTTTTTTGGGAATGTGGGGCGAAAAAGGCGACTTTTTGCCTTTTTGTTGCTCTTGGCAGAGATATTTGAAATTTTCTTGTGCGAGAGGGGGGAAACTCGTTGGGATATTTTAAACGGTTATGATGAACGAAACTAGGCGGCGTAAAATTCACGAGGTTCGGAACAGCGAGGTAATTACATGTAATTTATATCACATCGTATTGACATGCAAATCCATGACCTCGCCAACGCGAATTCTCTACATCTCTGCTGCCGGTTCGGCAAATTGTCTCGTTCTCACGCGTGACCTCCCTGCAGACGCGGCTATCGAACCAACTCGCTCGCATTATGAAGCGAAATTGCAAATGAAAAAAAAAAATACACTCCGTCAAAAGAAAATGGCGTGAATTCAAAGTAAGAAATTGCTCGGCGCGGTAAATTTGAGCAATGCGCGAAGATTCAGTTGGAAATTATTTTCGAAACGGAACATTATCTATTTTTATTTATTTTATTAAAAAAAAAAACGAACGACCAAAGATGAAAATGTAAAGTTAGGTAAATTTCCACAAGGAAATAAAATTGTAGCTCGCGAAAACTCAGGCAAATTCGCAGAGGGAAGAAGAATGTTAAGATGGCGGAAAAAAAAATCGAGTTCATTTGGAAAATTGAAAATTGATTGGGAAGTGAAATACCGCGGGGAAGAAAAATGTGCGGCAGTGGAAGAAGCAATAATTATCGAAGGGAAATGTTTGGCAAAAAATAACTTGCCGAGTTTTTTCGCTCGGTTGTATGGTCGAGGATTCACGCTCGTTTGACGAAAGTCAAGTGGGCGGGGTTCGATTGTTTTCGCGAGATTTTCACACTCGCGAGTGATAAGCCGTCGCGCGAAGGGTTTGGGACGAGTAACCGAGGGCAGATAGAGAGGATCGAGGTGCCCAATTACGCGAGGGTCCGTCGGTGTGTACGATCAGGCGTGCTGCATCATCCCAAAACGAAAGCTCGACCCTCCTCCGCGGCTTCGAAATGGCGCGAAGCCTCGTGGAAACGGAGGTAAACCAGGCGAACTAAACGCCCTACCTCATTAAACCTCGTCCTACGCACAATCAAGCCACAAAATTAAATACAAGGGTTCTATTTCCAATTTTCATTATAATGACGCCGCGAGATTAACCCGTGTTTAATGGGCCGCGCGCAGACATTGCCTCCGATTAAATATCCTCCACCGCCCCATTTTTTGCCCATCCATAAAAATCGATCCACTCCAATCGGATAAAATTCCCGTGGAGATAAAAAGAACAAAAGAAAGATACGTCCGCATTTTTTCAGGCTCGCGTTTCGACGGACGGTCGAATGACATTCGACGCGCCGATGTAGGTGTTAGAGCTCCCGAAGTGAAATCCAACATTTCGCGCCTCGCGTCCGTAATTGGGTCGCTTTTTTCCTACGCGGCTGCGCTAAATGATTCGATAATAACAATAATAACAGCAATTATAACAACAGCAACGATAATAATAAGCAGAATAATGATGATGATGGCGATGACGATGCTGCTGAACTTGTTTGAAGCTTGCCAATCGAACGAGCTTTCCAAAAGCTGCTCGAAAAAAAGGGGATGCCGTTTCTCAAATTTGTGCACGGAAAATTGCCAGCTTTTTCGCAAAATTGTTGCAGCGAGGATCGATTTGGGAAAGGCGACTTGATCAAGCTCGAATAATCGAACCGTAGCCGCGGAATCTTTTGATCTAAACGAAAATTTAACGCCGAAACGACGTCACGACGCCGCCGACGCGCGAGCCCAAAGCAAATCTGTTCAAAGTGTTCACGAATATCTTCAAAGCTCGCTCGCATCGCCGCTGACTTACTCGAACTCGCCGCCCCGTGGCACATGGCCCAATGACCAATTACATCTCTTTGTATCTTTGCCAATTTACCTATTCACCTGTGAGACAAAATAAAAAGGCACGAATGAATTTTCAGCCATGCTGAAACGTGACTCTTATCATTATTGGGCCCGCGAAAACGTGCTCGCCACCTCGAATCGGCACGCTATCATCGCCATTATTATTGTTATTGTTGTCGTTGTTGTCGAATGACTTGCAAGTGCTGAATCGCTTGGGCTAATCTGGATATGAAAAACGAAAGAAAACGAATCGCTATTCCATTATTTCGAGACTCGCGCGTGGGGAGATTCTTCTACTTTATTTGCGGCTGTTGCATTCAGGATAAACATTCTGCACTCGTACCAGTTTATTTCGCGGCTCGACGCTTCGCCTGCCACGTGATGAACGATCGAACGTATCGCGAATAAGAGACTCGCGACGCGGATGCCTTTTAGCATCTTTCGCTCCGAACTCGAAGATCACGTGTCTGTTGAATTTGAACTCGAGATTGGGGCGACGTCGCGGCTTTATACAATATTTTTCACGAAATTATTTCCGTACCCGTACCATAGATACCGCGGTACTCGGACTAATTCCAAATTGCTTTCAACCATGCGCCGGTCCTCGAACAGGAACCAGCATAAAGGATCCTTGATCCAGTCTACCCAGCTTAGCCCCGTTGTAATTACGGATCGACGAAGGATTTGGCCTTATTTATACGCCTGTCACGTGACCGAGCATCCCTCCGATGATCCGTCACTCCACAGGTAAGCGTAATAATAGCCGAATGCGATAAAAAAAAACGATCAGAGCTTATCTCCAAGAATTTTGTAAACGAACTTCGTTTTATCGATTTTCCGAATTTTTGGAAATTTCACATTTTTTTTGTTGAAATTAATTATTTAACAAAATAGCACAAATTTAAATAGCTTAAACTACGCGAGAAGTTCTACGAATGATTCGAGTTATTACGGACGAACGAATGTTAATGTTAATTATATTTCGATTCGTTGCGCGATGTCAGCGAGCATTAATTGGAGGAAACCTCTAATGGTTCGCAAATAAACTTAACATTTAAGCTACTACCGTCTAACTTCAGCCGCGATCTCCGCGCTACCCATAACTTTCGGGGTCTGACCCTTCAGCTTCCTAGTTTCGCGAGGTATAATTTAGGCTTTGATAGAAACGGTTTTCGTCCGAACACGATCAAGGTCGGATGTTTGAAGCAGGGAGGGCAAATCTGTCTTAAAACTCGATGTACATGCATACTAGCCCCGCTTCGTTTGAGACGACTCAATTTTTCGTTGCTCGTTGAACGTTGCTCTGAGCATGTAAAAAACACTGGAATTAAATTTACTACAAAAAAAAACGAGTACAATCTTGCTGCAAAGCCGATGATTGGCGAGAAAAAACGAAAAAAAATAGGAAATTTGGGGTGAATAACAAATTTAAAATTGTTTACAGGGGCCGAATAAATCCGTCGCAAAAAATGTGACTCGACGCGATTTTTGTTCGAATATTTTCATTTCAATTTTAATTCGTCGCACAACCAAATGCGAAACGAAGTCGAGCAGAGTTCCGATTAACCGCATTGTTCTTGTATTTTATTCGTTCGAATCCGTACGGATGCGAATAGAGAGGAGAGAATCGAAGTTCTAGTGTACTTCGTTAGCTTGATCCTATTGCACCAGAGTGAAATTACCGCTCTTTTAATACGTTTAGTCTCGCGTTCGTATATTTATTCAATGATGCATACTCGATACGTTTACCGCGAAATAAATCGCGACCAAACGTACGCGAGGGGTTGATTCTACTGCTACCAAATGACATGGTCGACTACTTCTGTATTCGCGATTACATTGCTTTACCACTCGCCCGCGTGCGTGGATAGTGTAATCCCGTCATTTTCCCCCCGTATCATCATTTCCATCCCCGTTCTACAGGTTTTATAACACGAAATAATTTCTTACTATGAAATGAAAAAAAAATGTGTATTTTTGTATGAATAGAAAGGCTGTGATGCTTCAACCTTTTTTCGATGCCATCCGATGTTACCGATTACTCGCAGATCGAATATTACGATTTGTTAGTTCTACCTCGGCGTAGCGGGATATCGTACGTCAGCGCGCGCAACCCTTTCGGCAACGAAGACGAAGAAGAAGATGAAGAGGGAGGGCGAGGGGGAGTCGTACGAAAGCTACGCTCGCTGTCGGGGCGCGTAGCTTTCGGGGCGCCGGAGGGGTGGGTCGTCGACGCGACGAAGCCGAAGAGAAGCGAACCGCGATGTGCAAGGGGTAGTCGGCGAGGGGTGCCGGTGCACCAGGAGCGACGCAGGCAGCATCGGGGCGGTAGGACCGACGGAAGAGGGTTGCCGATCGCCCAGGGTAGCTCGAGTCAGTCAGTCGCGCGCCGAAGCTCCGAAGGCAACGACATCTCCTCGTTGTCCACCTCTCATCGCGAATTTCTCGTCACTTCTCGTTTCCAAACCTCATCGAGAATAACCGGTCCAGCGCTGATTTTCCTCTCGTCTCTTTCCCCTTTTCTCGTCAAAGATTTTTCCGCATTTCGCGCTAAAAATCACAGACAATCCGCGAACATTTTCGCGCACCTGGATCGCAAAAGCTGTTTTTCGGCCGGTCAAAATTCGACAGATCGAGTCGACCGACGAGAAAGGATTTTTCACACGTGAAACTTGGCAGAAATCTGGCCGAAAAAAAACGCTCTTGCAAACAGTCGAATTCGCGTTTTTTTTCTTCCGCAAACGAGCTGTGAATTTTTTTTCAATTCTCGAACGAAGGCGGATTTTTGTTTGCTTGGCTGAAAAGAACCGCACGCGATTAACAAATTGAGAATTGTGCCTGGTGATGCTGAGATATTCGCCTGGGTAAGTAGGACAAAATCTTGCTGCATCGTTTTCGTTTATTACAAAAAAAAAAAAAAAACTACAGTGCACCGAATGCATTCTACTGTCATCGCACTCGAATGAAATCGGAACGACTTCGCGAGCCCGTTTTTTGTTCGCACATTATTTGTGTTTTTTTTTCTCGTTCACTTAAATTTTTTTTCTTCAATTTTCACGCATCGAATTTACATCATTTTCACTTGCATTTACGATATCAGCGGAGAAAAATGGTTCGCGATGAAAAGCGATCTTTTGGGGAAAAACCTCTGGAGAAAAAAATGTTCTGCTGTGAAAATCTCGCGCATCACAGCGAACACAACAGAATAGATTTATGGATTAGCTCACTCTCCGTATTTTTTGATTTTTATTAAGCTGCGCACCAGAAGAATTTATTTCTTCATTTCGCCAATTTGTACCGTTGCAAACGAATATAATCGGACGATTCGCGTTTCGCTGTGCTGCGCGAAAATCTGGAAAATTGTTGAAAATTCCGGAAAATCAGGGATTTCCTCGCGGAGAGCCAAGCGAAAGCAGATCGTGGAAAGCAATCGGTAGGAAGGTATCAGGGTCGCATGAGGGCCAAAGAGACGGGGCAACTCGTGTTGCGGAAAGGGTCGGGAAATAAATTTTCCACGATTCATGCGACCAGACAAATAAGGACGGTTCCTTTGGTATTTAAAGGGTGCGAATCCCGAACCAATATTAATATCGTTAACGTATAGGGGCTGTTAGTGTAGCTAAACACCTTATTACCAAGACTAAGTGCCAATTAAGCTCTCGCCCCGATCCTGAAATTCGCTGGCTATTAAAACTTTTCGCGTAATTAAGGGTCGGTCAATAACTCTTTCGCGATCACGCCTCCGGGAAAACTCGATTGACGTTTACTTTTCTTCGCTCAATCACGGAGATTGTTGAGAAAATAATTATTTTCCGGGGAGAAAGGTCAAACAATTCGAACGAAATACGAGGGACGAGCAAATTCTTCGATGAAAGAGGAATTCCTCCGAGACAAAAAACAACAGACAGAATTATTTATTTTCTTTGCCCTTCTCGTTTTCCCCCTGCCATTTAAATATCATAAATGTTCAGACGATGCTTCGAATACTGGTAGAAAAAAATTATTCCTGAAATTTCAATAGTAATCACGAAATTTACAACTCGTGGCAACAACTAAACGCCTTTGGTCAGTTTTATTAGTTATTTATCGTTAGTTAATTTGGGATTACGATTAAAAAATAGTAATACTCCCGAAAATGTGTATAAACAATTACGAAAAATTATTTTGAACATTTCGGAAATTACAGCGTGACGCAAAAAAACGTGGAGGTGTTTTTTTTTCAAAAAAGGCGACATTGACGTGAATAAAAAAGATGAGATTTTGTCCATCTTTATACGAGAAGTCGATAAAAAAATTAAAGTGTTTGGGAAATACGAATGATTCGAGAATAGAATAATTAAATAGGGATGCTTGCTCGACTAGGCAATTTTTCGTTAGAATGGAATTTTGAATGGGGAAAAAAATCCATCACCGTGGACATATTTTTGTCATTTGTCTGGCGAAAAGTGTAAAAATGGAGGCAAAAAATGAGCTGGGCGCGCCAGGAGGAAAAAGTTGTGAACTTAAAGTTTTTCCTCGACTCGGATGGGAAAAAAAAGAGATCGTCTGATTTAAGTGAACCCGAGGCTCGCTTTCTCGCAAATGTTATTTAGGAAAATCTTGTATCAAGTCGTCGCTCTCTGCACGACTAGGCCGCGACTAGCCCGAGGTGTTTTTAACGCAATTGGATCTCGTTTAAAAATCCCATCAAAAATCTACTTGGGAATATTTCTCTCCCTGTTCCTGGAGAATGTTCACCATGATACAGTCATCCCCGTCGCCGTTCGTCCTCCCTTCGAAACCCGTTCGCAGCTCGAGGCGAGACGAGAAGCTCGGGGTTGACGACGATAGACGAGGGTGCGCGAGGGGGTTGCGTCGCGGCGAAGGAACAGAAGATACGAGATGAGCGACGAGGAGGGCCGAGCGGCGGGGGGTGGAGGATAGGTCGGGGGCTGATTGGATTGTAAGCTCAATTTGCGTTGGCTTCACTTGCTTGGCGTCCGTGCTTTTCATTTTTACTACTTTTTTCATCCCTCTCCCTCGCCATTTTTATCTCCTCGTCCGTCGCCTTGTTTGTTTCGTCGAGCACATTTCCATCCGATTCGCGGTGCGACAAAACGCAACGATATCAGCACTGAAACTAGACGAAATCGAAAACGACGTTTCGAATCGAGAGAGAGAAAAAAAACAATAATACTGGCATCCGATGAAAAATATTCGTGGTGATCCAAAAAATCTTGATCTCGAATACGAATAATAACTAATAAACATTCGATGGAAATACGACCAATAAGCGAATGAATCTGTCGATAAAAATTCCAATGAAAATAAACTCCAGGTTATCCGTGAAAAATAGCTGAAATAGTTGTCAACGAATGATGGTTGAACGGCGATTGGAATACAAAAAATTGTTTCGCCAATAAATGAGTTTTTCAACGAGGATAGATAACCATTACAATTATTACACGCTCCGCACGTTAGTCGATTTTTTCCCAGAAAGAAATCGCAAAAAAAAATTAGGAAGTCGCGATCGACGTTCAGAAAATATCTCTGAGCTTCGACACTCGAAAAAATGAACACATTGCACATTCGAAATTTGACAGAGAAGTTGAAAATCGTTCGACGAATAAATAAATAAATAGATAAATAAATAGATAAATAAATAGATAAATGAAGAAGTAGATAGATAAATAAATAGATAGAATTTGAGAGGATCAGGAGATAAATGGATTATATTTATGCTATGTAAGTAGTAGATGGTATATGAACGTTTCCGAGTCAGCTGGTGTCTTTTCGAAGTTAAGTTACTAACCTCGGAGTATCTTAATCTTTAATTAACGTGGCTCCCGTAATTATTGCGTAATTGCAATTAGATACCGTAGCTCTGGTCTGGCAGGTATATCACCCCTGGCAAACTTTCGCGAGTCTTCCGCGTATATATTGGCGTCATCGCCGGCGAAATCTTTCCGAATATCGCGCGCCAGTATTACCTTATCGAAATAATGCAGCCTCTTTTCATCGCCGGTTATTGAAATATTCTTATTATAATCGAACCTCGCCTCTCGGTATCGACCTTGTCATAATTTATTCAACTCCGAGTAATATCGCTCCCCGTTTCCCCGCCGCGTTCGCCACCCCGCGAGGATTTAACGCTCTCGGAAGAAAGAAAGAAGAAGAAAAAAGAAAAAAGGAAAAACGTCGCGCGGAGCTCGAGTACATTTCCATTTTCGGATCTGCGCTTGATCCGGCGACGTTTGCTTTTCTGGTACGAGCAAAAAAGTCTCGAGTCCGACGAAAATTCGAGCCGTCCGCCTCGCGGCTCTATCGCGACAAAGTGCACCAAAATGGCGGCTGGAGAACTTTAAAATAATACGATTTCGCTAGTCGTCGTTTCGCTTCGTCCAGCATTTTTCACCTCAAAAATCTCTCTTCTCCGCGATGCTCTGCAAACTCCGAGCGAAAACCAATTCTCGTATTTTTCAATCCTAAACAAAAAGCTACTTCGTTTTTTTCTCTCTCTTCTTCGTCGGGGAAATCTCGTCCAAATTTATTTATCGCGCCAGCGAATCGTTTTTCGGGCGAGGAAAACGATTACGCGTGTAGTCGATAATTGTTCTTGGCGACATCTGATACTAAAATTTAATTTCGTTTGCAAAAATTCGTCAGAAAAAAAGTTTGTTTTTTACAGTCGATTTGGTGGGATTATGCCGATTTTCTGATATTTTTTTGGTTGCTTGATTATTCTTCGTGGGTTCGTGGAAAAATTTGGCGACTGAACATTGTTAACGAATAGCTGATAATTATTTTGGGACACGAGAACGCGGAGGGTGGTAGGATATCGCGAGGCTGCATTTTAGTCTGGCTTAGGTATCGAGACTGGCATCCATACATATTGCTGCTTAAAAGTCGAACCATTCATTAGGTACTCTATCCTCTGCATGGCCGAGCCGAGATTAGAAAAACGGCTGTACGAAGCTTTTGCGAATCTCGTGTAATAACCCCGTGCCGGTCGGATGACTCTTCCTGGGGTTGCGAGCGCTCGGAAAATGGTGGAATGAAAGAGAGCGTATAGAAATCGTCTTAAATTAGGCATCCGCCGGGCAAGACATCCGATTACATGGGATTACAATGAAATTGCTCGATTATATGCGACAGCGAGGCGATATACGCGGACTGATATTACGTACAAGATGAAAATCTATCCTTCTCGGGAAATCTCTCACGAACGGTGCGTTTCGAAAAAGCTGGGGCCAAATTTTCTGGCAATTTTTGAAGCGTGATTAGAAATTTCTGGCTAGTGGGAGGACGAAACGAAAAGCACTATGTAACTAAATGGCAATTTCCCAAATGAAACTAGATCCGCGGAGCGATAGAGATTCGAGTACAGATTCAAATGGGTCGTCAAGTGAGAGTAATAAAACCGTTTTCCAGCCCGAGTTCCGCGATCGGTTTCGGATTAAAGCCGTATCAGATGGATTCGACTCGTTGCCGTGAAATTTTTCGCTCCCTCGACGTCGTAAAGCCGACGCGTGCGAGCCTCGCGAGAATTGGAGTGGAAAATATTCGAGAAAAAACGTTCCACGACGCGTGGTTCTCGAGATATTAGCAGTTAAGTAATCGCAAATGAGGAAGCGGCTTACGGAATGTGGGCGGCGCGCGGATGGAACGCCGCGCGCGATTGGCGCTCGCTTCTTTGCGCGTATCTCCGAAACAACGGGTCGCACCGGGTTCGTTCCAAGACGATGTTCGTTCGTTTTCGCCCGGCGAACGTTTCTACCATTCCTAAAACATCAACGGGCTACTTGCCCCCCTAAAATCCGTGCGAAACGCAGCGGCAATGAAATTTTATCCACCTTCGAATCGGTGCATCGGTGGAAAGTTGCAATAAAATTAGACCCCGAGCTTTCGAATGAAATTTCGTTTTATTTCCTGCCGAGGCAATTTCAGCCGGAACAACCTGCTATCCAGTTCCGTCCCAGTTGAGCCTACCCATCGCAGTTCAGGTAAATACGATTCATACGTAAAGGGTTCGCGACGCGAAGGAAGCCACCGGAGAGGCTTTACCAGCAATTCGCTACTCCAAAGAAGAAAGACAAAACGTAGAGAAGAGCTTTTCTATCCCAGCTAAGAAACCAATAGTAACGAACCATCGCCAAGAAAATCCTCGCGAACATAACGGGCTTCGATATCGAACGATAACAATAATAACAATGACAATCACAATACCAATAATCGCACTAACAATTCAATTTCTCGTACACGAGTTCTCTCTCGTCACCCAGATCTTTGGGGTTGCTATCGCCCTGAAAATTCCGCGCGGCATTATTCTACTGCCTACGTCCAAACGAGGAACTAAGATTCATCGAATGGAACAATCTATCAGGCGTATCTAGAACGTTAGACGGAACAAATAAATCATATCTATCAATCGATCGCTCGTTCTCTCCGCTCGCTCTCGCAAATAAGCCATGAATAATGCGGATAGATAAATTTTTGCTCGATGCGCGAACACCGAATCCTCGGCTACGACTAAATCCGGTTTAAATCGAAAAGTCGTAAATCGCGCAAACACCGTTACTATTTCATCCGCAAAAATTAACGCTTAATCCCAGGGATGAAGTTGTAGTAAATGACTGGTGAGTTTCTGCACGTATAAACTTTCCTCGAATCGAATCCCGGAAACTGTATACGAAACTGCACGCCACACGCGCGCGAATTTCACCGGAATATCCGTTTCGTGGAAAATCAACTTACGAGATTCCGAAATCCAGCGAATTCTCGAAAAGATACGGAGCTTGGGTGTAAAAAAAGGGAGGGGGGGGGGGAGTAGAAAAAGCTCGTAGTATTTTGAATTAGTTTCGCGTTCGCTCCGAGAATTTTGGAGGAATGGGTAAAAAATGAAAACTGAAAAATCGTGAGCAGCTGGATTTTGAGAAATTTGGGAAGGAGAATGTGGGAGCTTTTTTGGTCTCTTTTTGCTCCTTGATTTTCCGCGCTCGCGAGTCGTTCGTGAAATTCAAAGGGGAAATTGGGAGCATCGGGAAGCGGAAAAATCGCGCATGGGAGACGTCGTTAAGTGGCAGCCGGGGCATTTCCGGTTTAGTTGGAGTCGATCGAGTACGGGGCGAGGTTCTTCCGGACCCGCGAGACTCTCGATGTGGATATAATTGAGGGAACGTGAGTTGAATTTCATCGAGCGTTGGACAGGAAACGATTTCCTCCGCCGCACCACGACGAGTAGGAGGTACTATCGCTACTGCTATTGCGACAGGAGGACGCGAGTCTCCCGTTAACTTTTTCCATGGTAACGCGTTAAAAGCTAATGTAATGTGCTTTCCGAAACGGCCGCGAATAATCAGACGAGAAGTTGGCTGCGATTTGAATTCGGAGGCAAAGGAACTCGGTTTTACATTAGAATCGTAAAATTCGAAATTGCCACCCACTACCATTTGCATTTCGCGTTGCGAGGACCGTTTTACTCAGATTTATTTCAACTCTGCCCAACTAAGCCCCGACCATAACCAAGCTTCAACGATAATCGAGCCTTTTCTGGAACACAGCTTTGACCATTTTCGAGCTTTTCTCGTAATTGAGAATTCCGGCCTCGCTCGTGATCAGACCGCTAAATATCAAGCGAGCTTCGACCACGATCCATTTTTTCCCACGGCAATGCCAGAACCGTGACGCGAAACGTTGCTCGTCGTTCGCTTTGACCGTAATCGAGCTTTGGTCACGACGAAGCTTCGAAGGAAATTGGAATTGATCGAGCTTTCATTCTCATTATCCTCCGATCACGCCTGACCCTCGATAATCACTGAGCCCGGTCGAAATTGGAACTTGGCCACGACCGAGCTTTGGTCACAATCGAGTCTGCGATGATAATCAAAATCCAGCTTCGGACGTAATTCAAACTTGGTCATAACCGAAAGTTTTTACGATAAAAAAGTCTCGTCCAGAATTGAACTCTGCTCATAATTCAGTCAACTCGAAAATTTAGCGTTAGCTGCAATCAAGTTTTGACCATAATCGAGCTTTGGTCATAATAAAGCTTCGATAGAAATTAGGAATAATCGAGATTTTATTCTCATTATCCTCTAAACATGCCTGAGCCTCGATGATCAGTGAGCTTGATCGAAATTGGAACTTGGCCACGATTGAGCTTTGGTCACAGTCGAGTCTGCGATGACAATTGCACCGCAGTAGAAATCCAGGATCAGATATAATTAGACTCGACAATCGAGAATTCTTAGAATGAATAAGTATTATCCAGAATTAAATTCTGCTCACCATTCGGCCAACGTGAGAATTCAGCATTGGTCAGAATCGAGCTTTGGCCATAATCCAGCTTTGGTCACAGTCAAGCTTTGCTACTATTCAGCTCCCAAAAATATTGTAGCCTGATCTTACTGCAACTTCAACCACAAATAAACTCTGATCACAATCAAAGCTTCACACGGCGATTAAGCTTCGAGAATGATCGAATTCCAACCACAATTGAGCCAAGATTACGATCAAAATTCAGTCGAAATAGCGTCATTTTCGGCAAACAGTTGAACTCACAAACGAATTTTCGATTCCATTTCCATCAAATATTCCGAAATGGCGGTGCAAATCAGTCGCGTTATTCGGTGCAAGCTCCGATGCTCGCAAGCTCCGCCTCGGCGGGGAATTTCATTCAATTGCCGACGATACATTTGAGTGGTTGTTATTCGTATTTGCTTCGCGCGTGCCTGCTTGAAAAAAATGATCGAAAGAGGTTGCCTTTGCTATTGCTATCTATCTGTTATTATCGGAGCGAAGTGCCCGACTGCCAGCCATTGATGTGGCTAACCATGAAACACCGCGCCGTACCGAGTCCCACCGTTTCTACTCAACGCTCTACCTGCGTAGTAGCTACAGCCTGTCACTCGATTCTGGGTCGGAGCAGTAGTGGCTGACTGTAGAGGCACCGTATCTACTTGATGCCTCGCATCGTAACCGCGAGCGGGTTGTTCGCGATCACGCGGCGCCCGCTATTCGTAGCATGTTCAACGTTAACGAGTTGAAGATTCGTAAAATAGACAAATTTACAGGTTTTCTACTCAACGCTAGCATTGTCTCCTTTTTTTGATTCTTCTTCCAATATTTGTCGAATTTTTTCTCCTTTTTTGAGCCTGCTTACCAGCTTTTTCGGATTTTTTAGAACCTTATATCGTATACAGAGTCTGATTTTCAGTTTTGTTTTTAGAGATCGATGATTGGTGGAGGTTTTAAAAGCTCAAGGAGCAGGATGAATTATAAGTAAGTCGTCGTAGTCCCTCGATTCGAGTTTGTTCGATACTCATTCCCAACGGAATTTCGAACGGTGACTACTCGGGAATGACTTTGAAGATACCGAGGGCGATGTTTTTGCGCTGCGAAATCCAATTAAGCTCGACGAATGAGAATCGCATCGATTCCTCTTTCTCAAGAAAGGTGAAGAGGATGCCTCGAGTTCCGGCAGAAGTATATCGTTCCGTTTGAATTTCCGCGAGCAAGGCTCGTTTCCTCGTCTCGCTATCATTTCCCGCATCGTTTGTAGTATCGGGTCTCGCTTTTCGCGCGGTAACCGATGCAGCGACCGAGTACGTTAGACGTCTGGATTCATTACCGTCTGTTTGGAGAAATTTAATTAAATAAGAAACAAGCCAACGGCGTTGGATCGCTGCGACGGGGTTGCAGCGGCAGAAGGTAGCGAACGGATGGATGGACAAAGCGAGACTCGACTGCAAATCGATGCAAGCTCGCGTAGACTCGCGCGAAGAAACATGCGACGAGTTTCTATCACTTTCCCACGTCCGCGTGAAAATAAAAATTTCCGTCGCGAAAGAAATCGCGGAAAGTGCTCGAGTAGATCGAAAAAAATACCACGTATAATATACATCTAACAGTACAGAATTATACGTAAAATTGCAAAAAATCTGCATAATTATCACCAACATTGTATACAATTTTATCGGGCCAATCTTTTTCGTTATAATTATACGCGATCTTTTTTCTCGGAAAACGTGTTTCTGGCTGGTTCTCGAGCACCTGGCGGTTATCTGCAAATGTAAGCGAGTATACGAGTGACACATAATGGTATCGCGAGCGGAAACTGTCTCCCGCATTGTTTCACGCCGAGACGTTTGACGTCCCGACGCCAGGGTCGTCCGTTCGCGGTGAGAAGCAGAGTTTGATATCGCGGTATCGAATATAATGAAGATCGTTTCGTCCTGATTCTCGAACGATGAGGGTAAGATTAGGATGACAGCGGGACGATCGGAAAGTGAGATTTAGTTCCTGTTTTTTTTTCCAACATTATTCCAGCAACAGACTCGACGTTCCAAATGGAATAGTTGGAAACTACGAGTAAAAAATAAAAATGTGCTGGGAAATAATCGCATTTCAATTTTAAAACGAGCAAGTGTGGTGGAAAAAATTACGAGCTTTCGTGACGAAAATAAAGCATTAGTTACGGACGCGGAAAAAGTTGTCGAATAAAAGCTGTCGCTCCCCGTTCGAGGTATTTTTGGATTTTTTGGCTTTTTTTCTCGCCAATTTTCATTCAGAATCAGAACGCTCGGGGGAACGATACTGCGAACGTGATTAGGGAAATATAACAGCCGTGACTGCGATGCTGCTTGATTGTCGAGGCGTATGAATAAATAGAACGGCGCGATACACGTTTACACGATACACGAGTGACTCGCTTGACATCGAACCGTAAAATGGAATAATTGCATTTTTCTTTCTTTCGTTTCGAGAGATGGGACGTGAACGATGGAAAGCACAGGGTGGAGCATTAATTTCGTTAAATGAGTTGTTTGCTAACTTAGTTAAATGCGCGTGGCGCGGCAGTCGCTTCGGCGGCGTATAATGGTTTGACGTGGTTATTGACGTTTTAGCGAGAAATCTAATTATTTGATATAGGTACGTAGGTACCTGTCTGCGACACTCGAACCTTCCCTCGTCACCAGCTCGCGTATCCACCACGCGCACCCTCAAAGTGACGCGGAACAGACAAAACCGAGGAAAAATCACTCTTGTCCTTCTCGTCGATGAGCCAAAAAGCCACATTTTGCAGCATCGCAAAATCGTAGTACCTATTATAAAAATGCGGACGCGATTTTTTAGGTGTTCACATTTTTTTACATTTTTAATATATTTCTATTTTCACCCTCGTGATTTCGCCAATCCAACACACACAATCCGTTTTAGAATCTTTCGTTTTCGTGCAATCAATTTCTGCTCGAAAAAACTCGTTGAATCTAGCAACAATATATCTGAGAATCATTTTCATCACAGTCGTTTTTCGTAATATTGTGAAGGCTCGTGGAATTTTTGAGAATATGCTAAAATATGCTAAAAAAAGAAATAAAAAGCTCGCAAAAATCTGGCAAATCTGGTAACCAACTCAAAAAAGTCAAAAACTGGAGAAAGACGACAAAACGTGGAAGACATTGGAAAGAAATGGTTTTAAAACAGGTGGCAATAATTTGGTCGAATAACATTTTTCTACCGCGTGGAGGCGACTCGATCTTTGGAAGACCGGTATACTCGAAATTCGTATGTCGTGAAAAATATTAGGTTTTTCCAATTGCCGCTTGAAAGCTGAAGCATCAAGGGCGGCGGCAGCAACGACATCGAACTAGATGTCGCCTCGTTCCCTCTTTGAACCTTATCTACCCTCGATATTGGACCCAACTCTCGATTCTATTCGACCCCGAAGCTTCGAGCACGCGAGGTGCACTCTAATTATGTTAAGTAGGTTCGGAGTACGGTAACAAACTAGAGAAACTGTACCAATCTGCGCCGCGGCAGAGGGATGCGATAACGTAGTTACTAGGTAGACTAGTGCAACGCCAACTACCCTTGTGATCAGACGGTACCGTAACTAACTGCTTTGGTTACGCTGTCTATCTATGCCCCGCGCATCCTCTTCTCGACCATCGAGCCGAGAATCGAGTACCGGGAGTGACTTGAAATTCCATCTCCTTACGCGCGCCACCTCCCCTCGCGAGAACCACGTTCGACAGATCGAATTGCGAACTGCACCGTGCAAACACCGGGCGTACCCGCTGTTCTCTTCGCCGAAACAAGACGATAGTAGCAAGTGGACGTTAAACGTAACAACCTTGTAGAACCGTCATTTCACTGGCAACCCTATTAGCCACGAATTTCTTATGAAATTTGGTTCACAAACGTTTTTAGAACTGCTGATCAGGAATTCGCTTTCAAAATTGCAAGTTCAGCGACCAGCAAAACTCCTATGTATGCCAGATTCCTGAAGAACTCACCAAAATTCAAGTTTGATCGGCCATATTGAGCCCGCCATTGTTTATTTCGTAAATTCGACACCATACTAAATTTCTGAAGAATTTACCAGAGATCCGAATTATCAGTAATTATCGTTTCTGAAAGGGTTATAAAATAGTTTTGAATGGAAATTGATGGAGAATAGAATAGAATTTATTAGCAACAAAACGTGTCGAAGGGAAGTTGAAATTATCGAGACTTCGCAATTTTCTACGATACATCTGAAGGGTGAAAAAAAAAATGGTTGGTAGAGAGATGAGAAGTTTCCTTTTCATGGGAATTTTTCCTGTACACTGAAATGCCGTATCAGCAACATCTTCAGCAATACTTTTCCCTCGCTCTCGCTCGATATTCGAGGAGCTTGGTCGGTTACATTGCTCGGAGCAGAGGTAAAAACGGAGCAAAAAATGGATAACGAGGAAAATACATCGTCGACGCAATTAACGAATCGTTTTGATTCTCGTCGGAGATTCGTCGAGGTCGAAGAAGATTCTAATTACGAGGAACTGGGCGAGCCGAAGGGGTTGCGACCACGATTTCAAGACGACTCTCGGCTGTAGGGTTGGTAAATTCATACTCGAGTCAATACGACCTCCGGGCAGGAGCGACGCCAACTTCATCTTACTTCGAGATCCTTTTGGGATGGCATCGCGACGTTTTACGGGATGCGAGTGAAAAAAAAGGAAAGATAATATAACGAGTCGTTTGCTCTGGGTAAAGCGAGGCGAAGCAAAAATAAAATAGAGGGTGAAAGATAAATTTCGGGGGAGAAAAAAGTACGGTGCAATGAGAACAAAAAATGTAGCCCTGGTTTGGTAAGAAAAATAAAATCGAGGGGGTGGGAATAAAATTTGAAGGTGTAGAAAAAAAGCTAGGGGTCTAAAATTCGAGGGGGGGAAAATGAGGGTGAAAAAATAAAATTGTTGGGCAAAAATCGAGATGAGAGGAATTAAATCGAAGGATGACGAGAGAAAACGGAGAGGAATGGAATTAGAAGCGAATGGGAGATAATTCGAGGATTCGAGAGGAATAAAATGGGAGGTGGAATGGAAAGAAGGGAAAAAGGCTGGGAAAAATTGAAAGTGACGAGGAGAAAATAAAAAATGGAAGTGCGATTACGATTTTTCATATGTTCGTTGGTATATTTTTACGTCGGGTTGACAGTGCGTCCGCGAAAAATGGTTTAAAAATAGGATTAATGGTTTTCGCGAGCAAAGCTCGGTTGTCAGTTGTCGGTGAAAGGAATTCGGAAAATTAATTGATACGCGTAATTTTTTTCTTCTTTTTGCTTCCGCATTCGTCGAAGCTCACGAGAACGATTCGTTCATAAATTATACGGCCAATTAAAATGGAAATTTCGCTGCGGTCGAGGAAATCATTTTTCGCGGGGGAAAAGCATCGCGTTGGAAGTTTCAGCGACCAGGGAGTGAAGAATTCGAGAACGCGGCAGAAGATACGTGGATTTACGATGGTCACAGACGTCCGGGTTTCGAGACATGCGAGCCGTTTTTTAAACGTTGGTTCGTTGTCGACGAAACCTGCACGATTTGTCACCGAGTCATCTGGGACAGCATCGTTTTCACCGACGACAACGAAGTTGGCGCGGAAAAAGGGGTCACACGAAAAATGTAAACGGTAATAAAAATAAAATTTCGCTTTCCAAAATTCGGCCAACTTTGAAAATTCGATCAACAGAAAAATTCTTACGCTTCCGAGAAAATTCTAGGAAAAATTTGCGAAGAATAATTGTGATACGATTATAAATGTAATATTAGTCCCAAATATAGAATTAATTGTAATATAACTGGAGCATGTGATATTAGTTATAAATATTGGCGGTGAGAATTACATTTGAATTGGAAAGTGTGCCTGCAGATTCCAAATTTTGTTCAAATTGGTGTTTTTGAAATATCGCCCAATTTCGTTGATCGCAGTATCAAATTGATAATTCTCTTCTAATTCTCTCGTCGACGCGTGACGAACGTCGATGGAGCGGGGGGGGCCGAACCAAGTGTACAAAAGACCATGGATAATTGATTACATCGATCGTTTCGCTCGACGGTTTGTCCGATTCTTTTGAAACCGAGTTCACAATGCGTTGCCATTCGCAGAGCACCGCATTGATGCGTGATTTATTCATCGGCTAATGCCACAGAAGCTTCCCGGGAGGATGAGAATTATTTTCTCACCAGGTCGCAGAGATAACTCGAGAAGTACTCGAGATAAGGAGAATAGAACAAAATTCTAAAAAAAACGTCACACCCAAGAATTCAGATTGCACCAAATTTTAGTTTTTTTTTTCATACGCGCTTCACTTTGCCTATCGAATTCCTCGATAGCCGATCAATTTTCTGGTCTCATTCGAGTCGTCGAGCTGGAAACAGAATCTTGCGATTATTTTGATTCCCGTGGAAATTCAAAGAAACCACACAAAAAAGCAGATTTCACGTTGCAACAAAAAATGGCTCGACTCGTCCGTGATTTTATTTTAATAGCATCGAATCGAGTCGAAGGTGTGCGACGTTGAAGAAACGTTGGGGGTACACCGAAATGATAATGATCGTTATTATGAGCGTGTCATCGGGGAGGCGTACCCGAGGGATTCGCTTAACTCCAGGTTAACTTAAGACTAACTCACTCACGAGCATCGAAGCCCGAGGCCGTGACGTTGCTTCGGGCTTTCATTAGTCGTATCACTATTAGCAACTATATTCCTAATGCTACTTAGTCCAAGACTACATAATCTGCGCGAAATCGAAAATCCGATTCTATCAAACGCGACACTCGAAATCATTCCGTCAATTTCAATTTCTCGTCTTACTTCACAAATTCGTTCGAGCGATTTGCGGAGAAAATCAAATGGTAACAATTACGACGTTAACATAGTAACCAGACTCGTTTCATAAAAAATCGTACGTCGAATAGGGGAGAGAAGAATTTCAAAATTGCGGCAAGATATTCAGTTTAATATTTTATCCAATAACTTTCTTCTTTCTCGCTCGGAATTCGAAAGAAAAAGATGGAATGTTTTTTTCCACGAAAATGGAGTCGAAAATAGCGATTTTTTGGCACAGATATCGAACGGAGTTGGGAAAGTGGAATAAATTGGGAAAAAGATGAAAATGGAAAATGTGGGGAATTTTTCGTGCGACGACGAGAATGGAAAAAGTAATGGGATTGAATAGCGAGCGTCGATAATCGGGACACCCTGAAAGATTTTCGAGCCACCCTTGGGATTTCGACGCCTAGCGGGCTCCTCGGAGCTTCTCTCACCCTCGCGAACAGTTTCGTCAGCGGTGGTTGGATAGGTGACGAAGTAATCCGCCACCTTCGACCTCCCACAAATCTCAGATTCAAAGATTACGTCTAGCAAATCCGCCGAGGGCCAGACACGACGATGGTGTCCATTTTTTTCCCTCGCCTCGTTTCGCAACCCGTTGACAGCGCTCGTAGAAAATATGAATTCAAGATTTCCCTCGAATTTCCAACTCCAATTTTCAATTTCACGGTAAACAAAATTCTATCTCTTCGGCTGTTTAAAAAAAAATTGGTGCACTGCAGCTTCGACGACGTTTAAAAACGAGGAAGTTGGCTCATCTTCGAAAATCACTCTTCTGTACTGTGCAAAATAGATAGTTGGGGGAAATAAATAAATATCTTTTGCGGGGATAATATATCGAGGACGTTGACTGCGCGAATCGAAGAAATTTCTGTCTACCTGGGTCGAGTTTTTTGAGTTCGCGAAATTAGATCGAATATTTTTGACATTGATTTGATGCCCCTAGTAATTTCCATACTCGCGTGGCGTTTATAGCGGTTCGGTGGAATAATTTGATACGATTATAGACGAAGTACAGTTGAACGGCTAGATTTAATATTTCATCGATCAGTCGTCGCGGTAGATTGTCTTTTGTGAAGGTGAATATGTAATGTTCAGAGTTTGGTAATTTCTGTTTCCCCGACACGAAGTGCGGAAATTTACTACACTGATAGGCTATTGAGCCGAGGATTTCCAAATCTCGAAATTTCATTATCGAAGAGTTGGATAACAGTTTATACCGATAAGATGTCGGAGTTGATTAATTTGATATCCTCGATGAGCACGTAAAAATGAATTACTTCATATCGATGGTTTATCGTAGAATCGAGTGAATTGACATTCCTGTTTATCCTTATGCTATAAGGGAAGATGGTCGGACTATCTGATTGACTGATTGATTAATAGACTGATTGATCGTCTGGCTGATCGTCTTGGCTAATCGTCTGGCTAATCGTCTGGCTAATCGTCTGGCTAATCGTCTGGCTGATCGTCTGGCTAATCGTCTGGCTGATCGTCTGGCTAATCGATTGGCTGATCGACTGGCTGATCGTCTGGCTGATCGACTGGCTGATCGACTGGCTGATCGACTGGCTGATCGACTGGCTGATCGACCGGCTAATCGACCGGCTGACTGGCTGGTTGATTGACTGGCTGGCTGACTGACGGACAACTGACTAGCCGGTAGGCTGTCTAATTAATTGACTGATTCATCTGCACGAAGCTGCAGCGATTCAAGTACAAGATACAAAACCTTAGATAGTAGGTATTTTGGGATGTAGACGGCAATAAGACTGCAGCTCCATAAATTCAGCCCTTAGAAATGTGAAAAGATACTTAAACGTTTATACGGAGGGCGATCCTTCAAAGGTTTTATCGCCTCAAACCTCGACGAGGGTATTGCCAATTATGCCTAATTATAAATATGGAAGTTTGAGCGCGAATGTCGAATATAGCATCGTGCATCGATATTTCGCGGTGATAAATACTGATTTTAAGGGGGGGGGGGGCCTGTTATTCGTGGCAACAACAATCGTGATCAGCGTCATAATGAAATGTTGGAGATTGACCAAACCGAGATATATGTACCTTCGCGGAAATGTCCGCGGCCAGCGACGGAATGGCAGACACCTCTGTAACGGAATTACGTAACACCTGTGTTCCGAATGCAGAACCTGGTTTCCCGCTAAATTATTGAATCGCTTGAGCAACGTGGCAGCTCAACGCGAGCGGACGACAGCATTCGAATCGTAATTTTGGTAGCATTACCTATGTTCCACGAAACAAATGATCAACGAGACGCGAGATTCATCATATTCCGCCGCGGAGCCCCTTCGTCTCCTCTACAACACAGAAAATAAGACACAGAACCGGTAGAAAATCTCCGCACAACGATTTTACATCGAGGACATTTCAATTTTTCTTTTATAACCAAACAATTTTTTTCCCTCCAGATATGAAACTTTTCCAAAAGTGTTCGGAATTATAATTTCTGTGACCATTGTAAATATGTTATTTTAGGGTCTCTCTATTGTCGGGTTTTTGGCCAAAATCTGGAAACATTTATCGGGGGCATTTATGAAGTGGGCAATGGGAAAAAATGTGGAGATACCTTTCGACACAAACGCGAATGAATTGGATGGGATGAACTGATGAATAACTGTTAACCGATCGACCGCGCCGAGAGCGAATAAATAACTGACAATGAAATAAAAAGGAAACGAGGGAAATGGAGATATAGAGGGAAAAACGCTAAAGTGAGAAAGTCGGAAATAAAAGGAACGAAACGTCGATGAAAAAAGAGGAAAGGAATCGGAGAAAAAAAAACGAAGGGAATTTAGAGCGGGGAGTGGAATGAAATAATGGAGTGGCAATAGGCTTACTGCATTGTAGTCGGAGTTCAATTGAAATGGATGAACGGACCGGCTCGTTTCCCTACGCCGAGTCAAATGTCGCGATAGCAAATTCATCCGAAAAACGAGAGTCGTATTTTACAGCGTATTTTATTCGCTCTCTTTTTTTCGTTTTTTCCTCCAAATTCGGTGATTCGTCGATTGCTGGTGCCAAAGGTCGCCGCGGAATTTTTTCCGTTCGCAAATGATTCAATTACGATTTGTCGCGTCCATAAATATCCTGTACGCTCGTTATCTATAAATAAATAATTCAACGATCTCATTTGCAGTGAAAAGGAGAAAATGAGAGGCGAAGTGTGACAAATATTATTCTGCGTCTGGAATTATTCGCGAAGCGTCGACTATTTTTCACGTTTTTTTTGCCATTCGCAAATTTAATTTTTCCTTCACTCCTCGAAATTCCTACCATCATTTGATGTCGAATTTCTAGATTTATTCCCAATTGATTTTTCTACAAGATTCATGCTCGATTTTTTCTCGCAAAAAATATGGCATTTTTTGTGTCACTGTTTGTGGAAAAAAATGCTCGAATCAGATATTACAGCTGAAATATTGATTTTAGGGGGAAAAGTTACGGGACTAAGTTATAGGAAATTTAATTATCTATAAAAATGGTCCGGACGTAGATTCTGTGTAATCGATAGTTCAGAAGTTAATACCGTACAACGTTCAATTTGGCTCGCAAATGCCACGTTTTAGTGCTGTAACTCCACATTTTTTCTGAACTTGCTGTAGTTTTTCAGCCTGTTCACCACCTTTTGCCTCGATACATATTTAGACAAATAACAAACTCCTTTTTCCTCATCACACTAAAATTGGCATGGATAATAAATATAGTTTTGATTACTCTACATGTAGAATTTCAGATTCCTATTACCATTTTTCCTCGAGATATCTTAATTTTCCTGCCATTTTCCACAATACTAGATGTAATTTTATAAATCAATTTTTTTCAGCAAAGAGCTTCCTAACACTCGAATATTGACTGATTTTTTTCTCAGCAAAAATCCATCGAATCCAGGTGCATTCAAAACATTCTCATCATTCTCGTCGTGCTGCCCGAAAATCATTAATTACATTTAATATCTTCGAGAGTTCAGGTTAAAAAAAATGATATATAATTGCATAGAGAATTGCCCAAAAAAGCTGTATAAAAATTGTATGTAGTTGTAAATGAATTACATACAAATTCTACATAATTATATCGGGCCAATTTTTTACATATAATTATATGTAATCCTTTTTTCTCGGCTACCTTCGACGAGTATCGCGAGAAAAGTGCGGGACGAGTGAAACGAAGTATCGAGGGAAGAATTGTATAATTTCAAGGAAGGCTAATTTATATCGTTCGGATGGTTTCGCATAAATGGGACGAGGAGCGTTATAAATAAAGGAGCGGAGGCGAGGAAACGCGAAGGAAAAAGAGAGAGGGGGAAAAAAATGGAACGAGTTCCGAAGGCCGGGGAAAGAAGGTTGTCTTCGTCGTTGTTGTCTCGACCTCGCGAGATTAATGTCCTTGGAGTTGGTCTTCGCAGGTGGTTTTTTGATTAATTGTCAAGATACTTCAGCGAATGCTCGGTACTTCGTTCAAGAGAACCCGAGACCAGCGAGCCTGGGCAAAGATACGACGAAGGATGGAGCACGCTCCATCCCTGCAGGGTGGAAACCCTTTGCCAGCCATTCCCCTCGTTAGGCCTGGCCGCGGTTTAAAAAAAAAGAACAGAAAAAAAGAACAGAAAAAAAAGAACGGATAAAAAAGAACGCCGCGAATTTTTCTGAATTAGCTAAAGAAATTTCACTCCACCTTTCTCCTCCCCTTTCCCAACTTTTATCAACTTAACGTCAACGAGTTTTTTCCCCCGCTTTTTTCACTCTCCTTCTTAGTCCTCCTGTCGCCGCTGCTCATCTCATTCTCGACACGTCATCAATCTGAATTTACCGAATTAATCAATTTTATCCCGACACGATTTCGCTTCAGCTTTCTAATCTCGTATTACGCAGACACTTCCAGCGTATTTTCCACGCTGCGACTCCCAAAATTATTTTCCCAAAAAAATCGTTAATCCGCTCGTTTCGAAAAAATATTTGATATAAAATATAATTTTATACTATCAATAATCGCGAAAAAAACGAGTAGATATTTTCACGTTCGCGGACAAACATTTAGCCTGTTCGAGGGACAAATCTCGTAAATATTTGTTGGTAAAAGCTCTTTAATCGCAGACCCGTGTTCAGACCCTCGTTTATCCTCTCGTCATTCTATTTGTGCTAGGGCACAAGAAACAATTGAATATTCATAAAGTTGATCTGAATTTCGGATGTTTCAAAGAAGATTTCTCATTTCGTCGCGGGGCGAAGCAACAATTCGGCAAATTTCGAGACTGGAGCGCATTTTTTAAATTCAATTTGTTTAAACGATTTTTTTTTGTACAAACAATCGGGAATGGCAAAATAAAAAGAGAGGTTTTTTTTCGTTTGGCCGTGATAGTTTGATGCTATCTGGCCCAGTTTTTGCCAGGGCGACAACTTTGACCGCAGCCACGTGGCTCTCGCGTCTCCTCCCTGGCGATTCTGACGCCTCATTAATTGCATTTCTTTTTGCGCTGGCACCATATTTATTATTGATATCGAACTGTCCGAACGAATTACGAGTGCGACGCGCGTAACCAGCCATATTCGTCCCTCGAACGGGAGGTGACAGCCCTTCGGACAGCTCCGTGACATCTGTGGCAAGCCATTCGCTACACGCATCTAATTATTCCGAGCATCGACCCGCCGACTGGTACGGACAACCGTCCTTCAGGACCACCGTCATTTTTATTTCATGTATTTTCGAAAAATACATAAACCAATAAAAAGACGCTGGCGATCGCCGCGAACCGCGCGTATATATAAATAAATAAATGAAAATATCCAGCGATTCGTTTTCATTTATTTCTCCCCGCAGCACCATTTCTCGCCAACGGGAACGGCGCGATGCAGTTTCCACGACACATTCGAGGCTTCTCCCTGTCTACCTTCCTACAAATTGATTCTCTCACTTCACGCACGTGCAACTTTCGTGGCAAAATCGACGCCTCTCGAGATCTGTTGCGATCACGATTTTAGAGAACGATGTCCGAACATCACACTATTTTTCTTACCATTTCTGTTCCAATTTGTTTTTTCAGCGCACAACTTTTCTAAAATATTTAGTACGAGAATAAGACTGAGGAGATCATGTTTTAAAATATTTTAAGAATGCGAACATCACTCATCTCGACGCGTGAGGGTTCATTTATTCAAGCTTTTAACTAGCACAGCTTTTTTTACTGGCGTGCCAAAAATTACGACATCGGAGAAATGACAAACTTGGGAGCAGAAATCTGATATATTATAAAGAATAATGATATACTATCATTATCCAAAGATGATCAATGCAAAAGATGTAAAGAAAATAGAAAAATGAAAAAAAAAAACAATTTTCGACTTGTCGATTTGACCTAGTCAGATTTTAAACAGCGATCGTGAGCAAACTATGACTCGGAAGTATTACGAAAAATTAGGGAACACCCTTCAAACCTTTTGGATTATGGACGTAAAATTGATTTTTGAAAAAAAAAAATTGTAACTTAGTAAAAAAAAAATGACGAAGAGGTAAAAATGCAAAAAAACGGGTTTTCGCTTAAAAAATCATAACTTGGTCGATTGGCAATATTTTGAAGCCAAATTCGGACGTTAGACTGCTGAAAAATGCTGCTTGCGGGGGGAAAAAATAGTAGGATAGCGCGTGGTCCAAATGCTCGATTCGGAGGATTTACACTGGGAAATATTCGGGATACTTGAATGAAAACATTAAAAACAGACGTAATTAGCTGAAAATCTAATGACAAGTCTGACGATTATTATTTCTCATCGAGTTGTTTGTGACAGTCTGAAACGTACAAAATGGCGACTACGACGTTCAGATTATGTTCGATTTATCATCGCGCAGCAGTCGTCGACCCGATTGAACGTAGACAATGCGGATGCGTAGTCGGGCTTGACGCGAGATATCTTAAGCTCGATGCATCCTTGTTGACGTCAAACGATTTCCGACGGGACGGAACGTCGCCTCGAAATGGTAGGAATAATGATATTTTCAGCTTTGAAAACTCTCGCGACAACGAGGGGTGGTAGCAGCAAACGAAGGTACATAACAGAGAACTCGACACACTCGGTTAGACGGCTGCTGGTATCGGACGTGGCTTTGTCTAAGTTTAATTGAAAATATTTGATTGAATTTCTCGTGTCGAGCCACCGCCGTGCGTAACGTGTGCATTGCAATTGCATTCGCCGCGCGCGGCGTTGGTAGAGGTGTGCCGTATATATAGCTGCCTACCTATCTACGTACACGGACGCGCCCCGTATTTTCCCTGCTGTGATAAAAGAGAGGAGAACAAATATAATAATACTTGGCCACGCGGAGTCTCGCGATACTGATGCGAACCCATTATTATTATCATCGTCGTCCTCGCGTCCGTAATAACGGGTGCCGCGGTTCGCCGGCGATTTTTTCAACCATTCATCGCACCGAATGCCACTTTATCGATGGAAAAAAAAATACAGAAACGAACTTCGACTCGACTTTATTATCGCGCATCTACCCGACCGCCTACCCGCCCCAATTTCAGCGAGATGATAAGTCAATCAACTCGCAACAATTGCTTCTAGCTATTCCGCCCTTCGCGGCGGCCGATGGACTCGATTTCGCGAATATAATGGTAGCGAATGAAACAAATTTCAGGATTCCGTTGCTCGTTAGAGAAACGCTTTCCGTGTAGCCGAAATTTCGCAAAATCGCCAACGATTATGCGAGCTTAGTTAGTAAAATAAATTTTTGTCTGTTTCGCGCGAGATAAGCGTCGAGATAACACTCGTTTCGGAGAGTCACGATTGATAAGGGTGCATCGAGGTGAAAATAAGATGCAAATAGTAGACGCGGTGCGAGCGGAGGTTGGAGGGTGAAAGAAACGCGTGGTTGAGATAAATCATGCGTTATTAGCTGCTCTCAGGACCGAGGGAGTGACGCGGCGTCACGCTGTGGCTGCGACTACCCTCAAAATATTAGCTACCATTACGAGAGAAACTGCGAAATACCGAGGATCAACTGAAGTAGAATAAAAGTTTTCGCCGCGATGTTTCCAAAGTAGATTCTGGCGAACGGTGAACGTGGAATACGAAACGAGTCTGAAATCTCACGGATATGAGCATTATTTTCGTAAATTGTAAATTCCATCCAAATCTCGTCAAAATTTTATCTAAATCTGTTAATCGGAGAGAAAATTACGGCGAGAATAATTGTAGAAAACAAATGCGAACGCGTTGGTTCGTAATCTTGGAGGATCAGAGCTTGCGCCTGGTGACAGGCAACCCGGCATCCCGCTACGTATGCAGAAATGCCGCGCGACATTGGAAATGTCAGCTCGACACGGTTTGTCGATCGCGAGAGGGTGCGAACGCAGGAGAACGAGTGTGACCGAATTGATAGCGGAATTTAGTTTCTATTTTGCGAACGCGTCGCGGAGAGCGCGAAGGGTAGGAACGGAAAGGTCGCGAGAGCAGAGAGCAATTGGTTGGCAGCGATGATTGCGCCTACTGTAGTGTAAATATGCCCGTTATAACGGGTGTCGGATGAGAATCGCGAATAAACGCAACGTTTCGTTTGTTCGTGTTGCCGAGGAGGAGGGGGAAAAAGTAGGCGAGATCAGATAAAGAAAATCGTAAAAAGTACCTCCATGATTTTCCCTGATCGAATAATGAACCAAAAACGACAGCTTCGACAAATTGGTTCCGTTTTATACGAGTAGCAAAAAAGCGGGTAGGCAAATAATTTGGGATATTAGATAAATGAATAGAATGCCGAATTTTTAGCTGTTTTAAAATTGTTACATTATTTTCTCATACTCGCATAGTTTACGAAATTTTTAAGTAGCTGCTTAAAAAAGGGTTTACCTTTTTTTCCTGCAAATAATAATTTTATTCGCGTGTTTTTTGAAAAATTTCAGTTTCTCGTTTTCCTCGCGGCGGGAGATATTTCTTCGTTAATCATTTAATTTCAGCTGGAACCTACTTCCCGTTGATTTTTTTACTCAGCAACGCTCCGAAGGCAACGTTATTACTCGCGGCCGTATTGGCGAAAGGGCGTCGAATGATTATTGCAAAAAGAATCGAAATTGCGTGATAATTCGCCTCGGCGATGGTTGGAAGCGCGAGGCAGCAGACGTAACGATTATCGGAGACGATGATTCAATTTCACCTTGCAAATTGTTCGTGCCGGAAGCTCATATCCGGGAACTTCCGGTTTGTCTCTCCCTCCTCTCTTTCTCTCTCCCTCTCTCTCTCTCTCTCTTTCGTCCCGCTCCGGCGTTACCGCCCCTCAGCAGATGAGCGGTGAACTCGCTTCCGTTTTGCTGCAGCGTCGCCCCCCGTTCTCGTCCCTTCGAATCTCCCTGCACCTGAGAATTGCCAAGATCGTATTTTCGCGCCAAAGCAACATTTTTTCCCCCGACTCCGATCGAACTCTGCACATTTTCGCATCACCTTCGCATTTTTCCTCGCAACATTTTTCCAAACTGCAACTTTTTTGCAGAACATTTTCTCCACCTAATTCGCGTGAATTTTTTTAACAAATTAAATTAACTAAAGCAAAAAACAATCTCATTTCATAATTTTCCATTCAACGTATTTATAATAATTTATCTTGAAATTATTTCGCTGAAAAATATTTTGCGTATAAAAAGAGGTATTTTATTTCTCTTTCTCTTATTATTATTATTATTGATATTGTTATTTATATGCACCGCCCCAGATGACGTTTATCTCTGCAGGAGTATTGAAATTCATTTGAAATATTGTAATTTCTAACTGGCTTGCGAATAAATAAATATATTTGTAAGGAATATATAGAATTGGGGTTGATAATTATTATTCGCTTCTTTTCTCGTGCTGTTCGGGACAAAGAGACGATGTAAAAATGCTCTGCTCGCGATGTAAAAATTGGCTCGACAAATGCAACGATTTGTTGATCTCTTTCGAATTTGTGTATAAATTGGATGCTAAAAAGTCATTCGTTTATCGAGTAGAGTTTAATTTCCTCGACTTGCATCATCAAACATTCGACGTAGCGTATAATAATCCTCACGTGACGTTGGTTTTCACACGTTTCCGCATGTTTGACCTTCCCATAAATGTAAAACTGACACGTTAATCATTATTCCGAGAGCAGAATTCTTGCCAAGGTAGCAGCAAGAAATGACAGATGATAACTTCCTTTATTTGTAGACGAAAAATAAAATTTGAAAAAATATATGAATAAAAAACGTAAAAAATTGCAAAAAAAAATATTCTGGTAGAAAATGTCATCAAATGTCAATTTTTGCATAACTGTGACCGCAGTCGAGTTATTTGCGAAGGTCTCCGCAACCAAAATGGCGGCGTTGAGCCTTCGGTGAAAAAATTCTCGACGCGCGGAGGAAAAAAATGGAATTCTTTCTGGCTTGATACGGGAGTAAGTAAACGGGACGTTTGTCGAGACTATTAATTTCGCGTGCGTCTTTGGTGAATAACGAGCGAGTCAACAAAATGTATAAATAAACGAGATCGGTAGGAGAGACGTCGATAAATATGGCGTTACGAAACTGAGTCGAGACGTCGGGGTGTTAATTTTTGGGCCAATACGAAGCTTACATATTGGCTGATATTCGAAAGATCCGCGAATTCCGTTCTCGTTTACCGTCAGACGTCGACGCGTCGCCGCTTACTCGCTCTCGCAGGATTTCCTCGCGAGGCTTGTAAATAAAAAAGAAGAGAGTAGAATCAAGCCGAGAGAAAAGGGGAGAGAAGGAAAAAGCTTGGTGCGAGGAAGGAGGGAAAATTCGGGAAAAGTTGAACGAGCAGCTCGAAGTTGATGGAAAGAGAGAGCGAGGGAGAGAGAGAGGGATAGCGAGAAGACGTGAAATATACTCGGGAATCGGCAAAATATATCGGGCGAGGAATCCATTACGAATAATCTCCATTCGGAATAAGTAAGTTTGGAAAGGAAGGAAGAAAAGTTGGTTTTATCGTGCTTCGCGAAGGGTGAAAAAGAGAGAGAGAGAGAAAGAGAAATTCTTCGTTTGTCGTTTGGCTCTCCCGATCGTCGAGACGCCGAAGAGGGGAAGAGGAGAGGGAAAATCGGTGATCGGCGCGGATGAAAATGAGGTCTGGTATTTCATCGTTGGGTTGGTAAAAAATGAAGAAACATCCCTAAACGAGAGGAGAATAGACGGAGCGAGAGGAAAAAACGGAGAGAGCGCGAAAGAAAAAGCGCAGTCTCATGCAAAACAGTATTTTCACGCCTACTCAAAATTCAAAGGCTGAACATTCGCGGGAATAAATTTAAACTTCGGGGCGGTCGGTGCGAAACTCTCGCGGCGTTCGAGGTAACGGCGTATAAAAATTGCTGCTTGACTCGGAAGTGACGAAAGAGTTTCATTTTTGTTTACCGAACTCGCTCGGTGTCTCGTTCTCGAAAGATCGCGAAAAGATCCAGCTGCCACGATCAGGATGCCGGGATCGATAACGGAGTAAGTACTCTTCACGCGTCTCCTGATTTTTCACGATCAAACTAATCCCCAATTTTTGTACGTAATAACACGGACACCACGCGACGTTGTTATTATTGTCATTATTATTTTTAATCTCGTTGGTATTATTATTGTTATTAATCATGTTATTATACAACAAGTATAATAATTTTTCGCCAAATCATCGACGCTCTCCGGCGGCACACACGCAAAAAAGTGTGCCTGCCACTGGGAAGCCACCAATGTGCTCCTTGCTCCTAGGTATATTCAACCACTAAATACGCATCTGAGGTCGGAATTCTCCGAGACGTTAGAGATTTTCGTTGTAACGATGATAAATTGATAGTTTGTGGGATACAATTAACAACATTTATATTCTCCGCGCGATAATCTACTGACAGGAAATGCAAGTTGCACGATAATAGTGAAATAACAATTTCAGATTCACGCTAGTCGTGGGAATTTTTCACAACGCGCGATTAATTGTTCACGCAGCAGCATCACGATTAATTGAATAATCGGTGCAACAGTCACTAAAAATCTCAATGCAAACGATAAGCACAGCAAAATGATAAAACTGCAGGTAATAAGGAAAAGAATATAGACAATAGAATTTCATACATTCTATTTTATAAATTGACAATGAAATAGAAATCGAAATTAACAATTATTAATTACCGATAGAATTTAATAAATTTGATTTTTCAAATTCGCAATAAATAAATGAACGATAAAATATAAAGAGAATTTAACGATTATGAATGAAAAAATAAAATAGAAATAGAAATTTGGAATTATAAGTCAACGATGGAATTTAATAAACGTGAAAAAATGATGTTAATTTGTAGGATAATAATTTTATAAAATAGTAAATTTATGAAATAGAAATAATTTCGCGAAAATAAAAATCGCTGAGAGTGCTGAAAAAAGTGGCGATGTTTTTCGAAGTTGTAAGTCAGGAATATTTGTATCTCAGTTGCTCGAGTGATAAGTGGTAACAATACCGGTGATAATAACGATTAATAACGGGAGTATGACGACAGCTGACGGGACAACGCTAAGTGTTTGTTTTTTCCGCTGCAAACTCGACTCCACGCTAATTAGACTTGGTAGTACTGATTTGTCAAGCAAATCCTGACGTCACGTGATCCGAATCGATCGCGGTGTGTTCCGCGAGCGCGACGTTTCTTTTTATGATTGTAATAAATACGCTAATATCTCGAGTAAGCCGAGACTATTGCCGCGAGGGACGAAGAGAAAAAAAAAATAGTTACGCGAGACGGGGAATAAATATTTATCGCTATTTTTGCTCCCCAACCGCACGTTTTTTTTGCGCTCTACTGCGAGCTGACAAATTTCGACGTTTTTCCGTCTCTTTCAAGGATCAGCGACGAGGCCATACCGCTACCGCCGATCAACGACCCTTCCGGCAACATGCATATCAATCTCGACTCCGCGTCGCAGAGGCGGTTGAGCTTGCGAAGACAAAGCATCGCTTTCAACGTTCTCAATCAGCAACGAGCTTTGCTAGGGTGAGAGATCGATTTCTTTCTCTGTCACGCGATGACGAGCAACTTTGTTTTGGTACAACTAATTCGAACTACTAACTAATTCGACGAAAATGTTGCGTACCACGGATCTAAGATCTCTTGTTTCTATTTCCGGAAAAAATATCTTCGCGACGTGCCAAAAATTGCACGACGACAATTTTAGTGAAGTTGGCTTTTTTTAGGGGGGTAAGATTTACAGGTCCCTACCCAGCAATTTTTTGCTGACGAAACGATTGAAATGTATTCATGAAAACCAGAGTATAACATTCCATACGCGTTGCGTGCAATTTTCACGGAGAAATAATTGGAATTGCGCGCTTGGCACAATTGTCTCGTTTGTTTGGTCTTGGTAACACGGGATTTTCGACCGCAAAAATCCACTTATTTGTTATTGCAAAGCGAATGACGGTTGGAAACGATGAAAAAACTCGGGAAAGTCGTAACGTGTTTTATTGAATTTAATAGGCTGCGATATCATTTTGTAGACAATCAACAGATTTGAGAGCACAATTTTTTCTCGTTTATTTTCGAAACTGTTTTAATCGTTTATTGAAGAAAAATAACTTTGTATATTCATGTTGACTGAAACGTGCATCGATACTGTCAAATATTTTTCCCGAAAAAGTGTCATTTTACGTTAAATTTTCATTAAAAAAATGTAGTTAAAACAAGTGTACATCGATATTCTGTCGATGAAACTTTCGTAAAAAAAATCTCAAACTCGCAACGACTACAAATAGGAGGTAACGAGAGAAAAAGATTATTAATTGACGTTAATGATTATTCCAGTGCTCGGCGAGTTTCGTTTTTGAAAAAATTATATTGGATATAAAAAGCTTTACAAATTACAAACTAGGCGGAAATTTGCTGAAATCGAATTTAGAGGCTGGTATGTAGCGAGGGTGATTTTTACGATGCATCCTGCAAGAATTTCAGGCTGCGGCAAAAAAAAATATCCAATTTGACAGTCTACCATCGCGTCTCCTAGTTATTCGCGGAATTCATTTCGATTTCGATTTATTCAGTAAACGGGAAAGAATTCTCTTTGGTTACACAAAATGGTAGGAAAATTCCTATGTAATTCGTATGCATGTACCGAGAATGGAGGTCTGATTTATTAAATTGCGATAAATTCGATGGATTCGCGCCGTTGCAGAGCTTTGATAAACGGAATGGGAAGTAATAGGTCGCTACCTTCCATGGCTTACGACACGGATGCGACGCAGGTGAATTTTGGCCCCAGCAACAATACTAATTCGACCGAGCATCGACCAGAAATGTTGCAGCTCACGCCAGTCGCAACTTCGGCCGGACCTTTGGTAACGCTGGATGCCACAAAAAGTACGAAGAATTCGGAGATTTAGCTAATTCCCACTCATTTCATCCCCGAGATACCAATTTTAAAAATAGTTTTACATTATTTCTCCGTTACTTATTATTCATTTTTATTTATTTATCATTCTAGTTTTTTATTTAATATTCTAGTTTTTTGAATCGACGCTCAATTTTTTTTTTTTCGTTTTTGAAAATCGCGTGCATTTCTGTGCGGAGAAATCGCATCGTTGTCGCGAGTCGAGGATCGAGGAGCTATTAGTCAAAATTGTTTCAGCGACCGCGGACGACGAAGACTCGCAGCTGGAGGAAGCTAAACGGTGGAATCACAAGTATCAAGAACTGATGTCAACGCTGAGCACACTTTACGCGAAACTACTTGTTGTCGTCGGCGTTGCTATTCCCGTGACGGCGAGCGTCAGCCAAGGAGTACCCGCAGCCTTGGACCAAGTATGCTTGCGCGCCCGCGAAGCAAAGATTATACGTAACTATATTTAAAAAAATGGGCCCGATATAATTATACGCAATTTATATACAATTATATATAAAATTATCAAAAAAATGTATACAATTGTGTAGAACTATGTATAATTATATCGAGCCATTTTTTATGTATAATCGTATATAATCTTGTTTTCTCGGGCAGCTCGAGATACCGAATAAGAAAACGTCGAGAATCGAAGAAATTAATAGTTTATAAACAATTATAAAAATAGAAAAATAATTTTTAAAAAACGCACAGAAACAGGAGCTTTTTTTGAAAAATTTACACTAACAAGGGGAAAAAACTAGAATGTCAAGTAGCTCAATCTTATTAAAATGTGATCCCACTCTGTCCAAAATCTGATCAAATTACTTTAGGATGTAGAGAATCTGAATGTTAGCACAATTTTTGTACCCTCAAATCGCAACGAGATTTCTTATTTTGCAGTGGAACAAAAAAGTATCTTTCGTTTTTCTTTGTCGTTTTAAATAAAAAAAAAATTATCGTGGAGCAACTATTATCCAATTTTTCGTTCTATTTACAGGGATTTTATCTGTATCTGTATCTGACGAGCGTCGCCTTCGTTATAATGCTGTACACTACTTTGATGCGAGACAAAGCAGTCAAGAGACTTTTATTGAAGCACAGCAAGGAAGAAAAAACTTTCGAATTCGACGAAAACGGATGTAAACATTCCATGATTCAGGTAATTTAAATTTCAACAGTTCCAATTTATTTCTTGGGCAATTTATAAATTGGGCTTGCTAGTGAAAAAAAAATCTGCATCAAATCCGTGAGATAGAATGTCAAAAACTAATTGACGCATATTTTTTATTCTTTAAATTCGCAGTTTATTATATTAATGTAATATATTTCTATATAGAAATAAAAATGAAGATAGTTTCACTTTTCAAACTTAAATTCACTTGGCAAGCTAATTTTCGTTCAAATATTTCGAAACGTGCGATCGCATGTTCTTGGAGCAAATTTTCGGGTAGAATATTTCCGAGAAAATTCTCGGTCAGAATGTTTTTGCACTAGCGGGTCGATACTACGCAGAATTCGAGGAAAATCGATCGCGTCGTTCGGGGATTAGGGAACGAGAAAAACAAACGGACCGATATTTCAAAACACTAGCTAAACGTGAAGGTGAACAGAGGCGCAAGTTTCGACTGTAACCTGTTCTCGGAACGCGGAATTCGGCGTAAATACGTTGACGCGAATTTGAAAAAAGATGCCCAACGATGCTTCAGAATATTGAAGCGTTGAACGTAAAATATGAAAACTATTTTGTACACATTTATTTCAGTGGATAGATTAGTTAAGAAATTCCCTGAGAAAAATTGAACATGCTCAGAGCCTTATTTGAATATAAATCGGAATTTACGATGCGCGTAGATTTACGCAGAATGCCAAAAACAAAATCCCATTAATACAAAATTTAACTATTTTGGCATTTGTTTTTAAAAAAATCCAATTATCTTAAAGAGCTTCAACTTACTGAAAGATAACGATTAGTAGAGTCTACTTCCCAATGATTTACCGCATACAAATTTTAATGATTGGAATTTTTTTGTAACCACGAAAATTATGTTCGTTGTTTTTTCGACATCATTAAAATTGTCAATTTTTGTAAAATGATAAAATTCAACTAATATTTATAATTCATATTTTTTTCTTCAAGTTTGGACAGCAGCTAATCAGTTGATATAAAATTAGAAGATGAAAGATCCTTCAATAACGAATTCAGTATCATAATAATCGAAATCATTCTCATTTTTAATCGTTCTATACAAAACATTGCCGAATGAAAACGTTTCAAACTTTTGTTAAGAATACACCACCTCAATCCCTTAAGACGCGAAACCTGGAGTAAAGATTTCGAATTCTTCGCTATCATTTTCGCTAGAACCTGCGATGCAGGTCTGCGGCGTGTAAAAAAGTGCGTCGTACTTCGAGGACTTTCATCAGCCGCGCGACTCAAAACGAGATATTTTATGGCAAAGCACAATCAAAATACGGTAAAAGCTGTAGTAAAAGCTCATCGACTCACCCAGAAGCATCGCAGATGCGGGATCTCGCCGCTGGACAGCATTTCGGTCCTCGGAGATGCACATTTTAAACAACGATCACTCGCGAAACAGTACTTTCCACAGTTCGCAATCATCGCCATCGATGGCCAGAGCACGATCGTCCCGTGACATCGCGCACCGTATATCTGCGTACCGAATTTCGTAAACAAACGCGAACCTCGCGTCTATCGTCCTAGAGAGTCCGAGGTTAACTGAGTGGAAAGAAAATTTTGGCAACGTAACCTACTTATAGTTAGGACTTACCATCGCCTACGGGGCGCTGCTCATCAATCTCGCAATTTTATTATTCTCCCCGCAAAGACATTCAATTCACCTAGAATATTTTCGAGAACGTTGTAATTCTTTTTGTTTGCCGAATATACTGCCGACGAGCTTTCGGACGGTTCGACTGCTCTCCGAGCTCCGGTAATATTTTTAAGCTCGAAAAAGCTCTCCAAAATGTGGAGAAAAATGCATCGGTGCGAAAAATTGTACCGACGCTTTTTCTGTCCCGCTTTTTGGGTCGCGCACGATTCGACTTCGTTTTCCGTAACGTTGGTTGCTGGTAGTCGGTCGTAGCTGTTCGACGAGCCTCGTTTCTGCATCGGAAAACGAGTGCGAGGCGAACACTTTGCAGGTGTCAAAACTGCGCTCTCGGTGATGTTCGTTGAGAATTGACATTGATGAGATTCGTTTCCGATGCTGCTTTTAATTCGTAGGCTCAGCAATACGGCAGCTTTTGCCTGCGACTCGGTGCGGTCGGGTTCGGTGCTGGTTCGTTGGTGTTCACGGGTCTGCAGATCGGCGCGGAATCGGTGGCGAACCCGGTGAACGCGGTGACACCAGCGGCTCGCCTTCTGTTGGTGACGGCCCAGATGCACTTCATATTCCTGAACAGCAAGGACTTGGAATTGGCGAGACACGGAGCTCTGGCGAAGCTGGGCCTGATGCACATGATAGCGACGAATTTGTGCGAATGGTTGCAGGTAAAGTAGGACGTCGGCGATCGTGAATGATAATTTCCGAGCTGCTCCGATAAGCGGAAGGAGAAGAAAGAAAAGAGAAAACAAGAGACAATTTTCCTCAACAGATAACGTATACAGAGCGAGTTTTGGCTGACGTAACGATAAGTCGAGACCGATCGAATTTTTCCGCCGACCCTGTAGGTATACGTTTCGTATGTGGTATGATATAGAGGTAAATCACTCTCATCTCGCAACGTGCAGTAAAACTTGCCCGAAAGTTTGTCACTCATTTTTACCTGCCCTCCTCCACGCACTACTTTATTCTTCTTGTTATTCTCATTATTATCTTGGTCGATTTTTTGGCCTTTTTCTCGCATCCGCTTTCACCTGCGCTCTTCGCAGGCTCTGGTACAAGAAACGCGACACGAGATCAACCAGCTCGAGCACGAGAAAGGACACGATCACGGAATCTTGGCTCAACTTCTCACCGATGCTAGTCCCTTCCTCTTCCCATGTACCATCGAATTTAGCCTCATTTGTGCTGTCATTCTATTCGAGATGTGGAAGAGAATCGACGAGCCACCCTTGAAAAACGAACGGCCAACGAGATCCCTGCATCAGCTGAGCATCGACTGCAGCAGCGCGCACAAGTGAGTTCCACAAAATCACCCGAGAAAAAAAGATCATGTACAATCTTACCAATATATATATATATATATATATATATATATATATATATATATATATATATAATTATAAATAAATTATATACCATTATATATAATTTTTTCGGGCACGAACTCCGAAGTTTTCGATAGTGGATCGACGGTCAGCCCGTGTTATCATTGTTTCGTCTCCGTTTGGCTCAATTTACTCATCGATTACGATGCCGTTTCTCACGTCGTTGCTGTTATTTATTTTTCAGAGGACTCTTTGGCGGAATCTTAGTCATAGCAGCCACGATACTCAGCTTGATCATGTTCTTCGTCCTGAAAGAAGACAAGCCGGAAATAGCTGTAACGCAAGTCACCGGGCTCGAAACTGCAGTGCTGATCTTAGGTGAACGAATAACTGATACTTTTTTCACCGAAAAATACATCTCCTCGATTTTTCGCTACGACTCGCAGTGGACAAAAATTGGGAGAAATTCCAGCCACGCGTTAATTTCGTTTAACCTCTTCAAAACGTCATAAATTTTGAGCTAGAGGTGCGTTTGCTAGAACACTGCAATTAGTTCATTTGTATATACATTTCCAGTTTCACAACTGCCCTTACAAAGTGTGAAATTTTTCTTCAGTTTTAAAGGTAACAAAAATGTTAAACTACAGAATTAAAGTAAATGTTCAAAAAATTGATAAATGTGGAAACAGAAAATACCTGGGAAATGAAAATTGGTTGATTCGTTAGTCACAGTTTATGGAGACAAAAGTGGATATTAGATTTACCGAGTTTGTGAATTACCAGATTCAATGGCTTGTGGAGGCCTAAAAAAATGTGACTTGAAACAAAATCTCGGAACATTTCAATTTTGGCCACAGCACATCGCACATTTTGGGGTGGTTGGTAATCGCGTAAGAAATCGACAGGTATCATCACCTCGGTTGGCGGTGCGATTAAGCTTCGAAACCTGGAATCGAAGCCCATGAAAGGGCAAAACTTGGACGCTACGTTGCTAGCTGCGACGCAGGCAGGAGTTTATCTTCATTGTCTGTTCGGTGTCGTCGGTGGTATTCTGACGACCGGGCCGAGTTGGGGCATAGCTTTGACCGCAGATTTGCTCGGGATCGTGCAAAGCACGATCCAGACGCTGCTAATCAAGGTGAGCTTTCCCCGAGCCAATATTTTTCAATTTTCGCGAACAATCATCCCCACGAGCACTTTTCTCCGCACGCACGAAGATAATCAAACATCACAACGAACAAATCGATTCCGAATCGAAAAGCAATAAAAAATGGATCCCAAAGATTTGTAAAATTGAATTTAACTTTGACAAATTTAATTAAAAAAAAAAAAAAACTGTCCGGCGATTAAGATCAAAACACGTTTTTTGCAGCTCTATTCGTTACGCTGGCATGGAAATGCTTCGCCACGCGAAAGTAGGCGTAATTCTCCTGTTTTTAGCATTTCAATTGGAAATCGAAGTAAAAAATCCACTCGGCGAACGTCGCTTCGCTTTTGTTTTGCGCGCGATATTTTTTTTTGCGACGAGCCTGAAAAGTAGGTCTAATCGGGCTGGAAATTTCAGGTTGCCTGGCGACGACGGGCCGGTACCTACGACAAGCCTGGCAAAGAACTAATTACCTTCCTGATCGTTGCCAACATAGCTCTGTGGGCTGTGAACACGCTGGAAAAATCTCGCGCCGGTGTGAGACCTCAGCACATCGAATTCTTCGGGATTTGGGCGTGGACGATAATTACCCACGTGTCGATGCCACTCGCGATATTTTTCAGATTTCATTCCGCGATTTGCCTGTTCGAGGTGTGGAAGAGTTGTTACAAGTATCGACCGCCTGGCCAACCTCAAACACCTTGCTAGGCGTGAAACGACTCCGCTTGCGAGTCGCATAATTCAGCCGATCGAAACGCATCGATCGCTGGAATTTTCCATTTTAAAAAGCCATCACAAATACCTTTTCGTATTTCTTACTATCAGTGACGTGCACAATTTTTGGCGCCCGCGGTTCATATTTCTGCGGGATCGTTCGACCAATCGTGATATGGAAGAAGGAATTTTCTTCCAATTTATAACTATTCGTAAATAAATCGAGTGTTATTAACAATAATTCAAGTAGACGAGTAGTAATTATAATATTTGTACGTCCAACATTAATAAAGCTGTTTAATTTTTACGATTTTAACCACCCACTATTCATTCTCTCACCGACGTTTCAAAAAACCTTTAATTTTCTTTTATTCTATTCGTTATCATTATTATTATTTATTACTTAATTTTCTCGAGGCTTCCTCGATCCTCCTTGTTGTTCACGTTTATTATTCACGTTCAATAATTTGCGTTCGCGACAAACAATCCTCGGTCGTCAGAGACGAGGGAAAAAATATGATAGGTTCCAAAAAAATGTCAACTTCCTTTGCTACTCCGTTCTGCTGATTGATGGACGCGGCTCGCGTGGTAAATAAAATTCGATGCGAATCACGCGTTCGGGGTATTTCGTTGTCGATGAGACTCTGAGGCTGACAACGAGAGAGTTTGCACGGCCTAAAAGTAGAGACTCCCTTCGACCCTTTCGATCGCGAGGCTGTTCTCGTATTGGCAAATAGTGTAGGACAGGCATTGTGGAGAGGCGAAGATGAAGGGCTCTTTGCCAATCCTTTCCCGATCGTCTGAACTTGACCCGAACCTCCTAATTTACTTACACAGGTCAGAACGGAGTGCCCTCGACTCTGTCGTTCCGCCTCGGTGTACTAATCACGAAACGCTTTCCATCCACATGGAAACCCGCCATGAAAGTATCCAAAAAGCTACGTTTTTTCGCCCCCGCATCAAAACCCCCGGAAATCGAAAATCGTCGAATTTTCAAAAAACAATAGCGAAAAAATTGGACTTTTTTTAAAAAATTATCTGGCTAAAAAAAAAAAGGTGGTGTCTGCCAGCCACGTTTGTGAGAGTGCTCCGCGCGCCGCGTTTGCTTTTTGTTTCCGCGAAAATAAGGAGGATTTAGGGGAAGACATTCTCGCCTCAACTTTCGCGAGTAGATAGAAAAAGGTGGTAAAAAACGGTGTTGCATTTTTTTTTGCTGGGTCAGTAACGATGCCCATTTTCGACGAGTTACGAATCGCCATCTACGACGCGGGAAAAGAGAGGAGGAAAAAAAAGGAGAGGGCGACGTTGGAAACTGTGATATATCTGCCAAACAAGGATGAAAGGTTTACGGATTTATATCGGGTTTCCGTATAATGGATGGACGGATTTCGCAGGTTGAACCTTTCTTTCAGCTCCGCTTGTTCCACTATACCGGGCAAAAAATTGAAACTGCAACGATGCACCGAGCCTTCGCGCTCCATTTTGCCGATAGTTTCGAGCTCGTTACAACGTAATCTTCCTCCCGATTGGTAGCAGCGCTCGCCTTGATTAAAAACGTCGCGTTACGAATTTTCTCTTCGATTCGTCGTAAAAAATTAATCAGCCCGACGAAATATCGCGCGTCGCTTCGTAAACTCTGCGAAGCACGAACCAAAAAATCCTTGAATCATTCGCAAAAACGGGAAATCGTCCAATTTTCGCAGTACTTCGAAAAAGTTGCGTCCAAAACTTTCAAAAACTGAGAAACATTCTCGAACAATCATGGAAAAGTCGAAGGTGAATCAGAAAAAGCTGGCAACAGGTTCGATAATGGCCAAAAACTTGGAAGAATCGGAAAGAAATTGGAAAAACTCGAGAAGAATGAAAAAAATAATAGAAAAAATCAGGAAACGACGAAGAATTAAAAAACACCGATGAAAAAATAGTAAATGAAGAAATATAAATATTTGGATTACTATCGTACGAACAAGTGTCTAAAATGGGGTGAAAAAGAGTTTTTTACTTCGTAAAATAGACGCGATCTTTGGAACAACGCGTTGGAGGCACAACTCGAATGATTTTCATCTGATTTACAATTTATCATCCGAGTGGTGCTGAAAAACGATGCGAAAAGGTGACAAACCTGTTCTCGAGCGTTCAGCGTATCGATCTCGCTGTATACCTCTGCGGTTCCGGATGCTTGTATCGATTTCAACTCGGGATTTTAACAAAACGTCGCACGAAGTACGCGTCACGTAGAGGAGAGCTCGTAAGATTTACAAAAAATGAATAAATAAGTGGATAGATGAGCAAATGAATAAACGAGCAAATGAGTAAATGAGCAAATGAGTAAACAAACAACCGAGCAAACCAGTAAATGAGCAAATTAGCAAATGAGAAAATGAGAAACCGAGCAAATGAGAAAATGAGCAAATTAGCATCTGAGCAAATGAGAAAATGAGAAACCGAGCAAGTGAGAAAATGAGCAAGTGAGAAAATAAGAAAATGAGCAAACGAGCATATGAGCAAATGAGAAAATGCGCAAGTTAGAAAATGAATGAATAGATAATAATAAAATGGGAGCGCTAAAAGGTCAGGAAAAGCGACGACGGGGCGATCATTTATTGGGACGTCTTCTGCGGAAAAGACGAAGGGCGAAGGAGGCGATAGGAGATGCTTCGATTGGTCGAGCAACAGGAATGTAGTAAATTCGATTGGCCTCCGCTTCTGCTGCCGCTACCTCTGCCAGGTAGGGGTAGCCAGACGACAGTTCTGTTTCCACCGGAAATGAGGAGCCCGCGACGTCAACCCTCGGCTGGGAAAATCGTATTTACGTTTCATCTCCCGCGCCAGGTAACGCCGCGCTATTCGCTTCCACTACAGAGACACCGGCGAGGAGCACAAGACGAAGGAGCAGAAAGCTCGCGCATAGAAAGTTGGAAAGTTACGGGCTGCAGCCATTCATATTATAGTACTGTTTGAACGGAGGTTTCGTCGACTCCTCGCCATGCAGATTAAAAAGATGCGGACAAACATTTCGGCGAACCAGCGCAGTTTCCATTTGTCTTCCGTACGAAGCTCGGAATTTTTTACGCGCAGGAACAAAATCACACGCTCGCCTCATTTTTATCACGCGAATCGTCTCGTAAATTCAACCATCATCCAGCGAACATAGATATATGATCAGGTACTGTTTGGGATCCGCAAGGGTCGACTTGGATTCATTGGGCATGGTCCCGATGCTGTCCGACGACCAGAACACATCGAGAATCGCAAAAACATCAATTTTGCATAATTTTGCGATGGGTCTTCCTCGTGTTTTCCGGATTTCTCGACATCCAGCGGACATAGATATAAGATCAGGTACTGTTTGGGATCCGCAAGGGTCGACTTGGATCCATTGGGCATGGTCCCGATGCTGTCCGACGACCAGAACACATCGAGAATCGCAAAAACATCAATTTTGCATGATTTTGCGATGGGTCTTCCTCGTGTTTAGCCAGATTTCTCGACATCCAGCGGACATAGATATAAGATCAGGTACTGTTTGGGATCCGCAAGGGTCAACTTGGATCCATTGGGCATGGTCCCGATGCGGTCCGACGACCAGAACACATCGAGAATCGCAAAAACATCAATTTTGCATGATTTTGCGATGGGTCTTCCTCGTGTTTTCCCGGATTTCTCGACATCCAGCGGACATAGAAAAAAAATCAAAGGGGTGGAGCACCTAATTCGGGCGATGGATTTTCGTGGAGCATTTAATTAGCACTTCATTCCAGTGCGAACAGTTTCTGCCTATTAATTTGACGCGAATTGTTCGTTAACTTTTTGAAAAAACAATCCCGTCCACTTTTTTTTCACGAACAGTATGAAAATTCGTTGCGTTTTCATCTATTCTTTTGCAATTTTGTCGTCTGTCCCGCGAACGAAAATTGACGAAGGAAAAGATGAAATTGAATGGCATCGAACTTTTCTCTCGATCATTTTAGTCTATCGCATTTTTTACAGATTCTATATTTTGTTCGTGCCGAGTAATTTCTCCGTAAAAGTTCCAATTCTATCTCGGCTGCTATATAACGCGAAGGGTACAGAAAAGGTGCGAGCGTCAATTTATATTACGTACCGTTTTCTTTTTCTTCCTCGTTTTTTACTGCACCCAGGATGATCCGATTATCTGTCCTTTACCGCAGCTTTACACCGGGAAAAGTTTTGCCTTCGACGTTAGTTCTGCTCGAGGATTCCGGAGGCCGTTATCCTTAGGGGCGCACCTGGGGTTATCCTGGGGGTGAAACTTCCGTCGAAATGTCCCTAGTTTTCCAAATTGTCTGGCGAATTCGCGCCGGTAGTCGTGCGTGATAATCGTCGAGCTCGTTCTCGCGTGACACGCGTGTCTCGCTAGTGGGACTAAATCGTCGAATTTCTCTTCCTTACCATTATTTTATCCCTGCTAGTCGCGATCGTTACGCCGTTACCATTTTTCCCATAAACTCGCCCGGCGCGGAAAGTTGACGATACATTTTCAGCCGCGGAGCTGCAATCGCGATGACTGGCTTCTAATCCGAGCATAGAACGAAAATGACATCCTTGGAGAGCAATTGGTATTTTATAAAGATATAAAGATAGGACTCCTTACATACGCCTATCGCAGTCTCTCCGCCCTCTCCTAGACCGTCGCCCGATTCTTCATTTTCTCTCTCTCTCTCTCTCTCTCTCTCTCCCTCTCTCTCACTCTCTCTCTATTCGTTCACCTGGAATCTGAGACGAACGTCTCAATTTTCCGTAAACATCGCGCAAAACTGTGAGTAAGGAAAAAACCGGGCGGGATTGCAGGATCGAGTCTGAAACAATTGGGATAAGAGTGTTATAAATTAGCACGAGAAAAAGTGCTGAGATGTTCATTCGCGTTTTTTTATTATTTTTTATTTATTAATAATTGTTGCTTGCCACTTCTCAAATTAATTTACATCGTATAAGGTATGTTATTTATTATTTCTTATGTACATTCAACATTGTCTTGACAACACCATAGGGAAAAAATGTTCTATAATATAGATCCATTTGAAAATCATTTGAAAAGTTCATATTTTCCTTCGCTCTCACTCTCGCGCGCGGCGTCTCTCCCTCTTTACACAGTAATAATAATCGAGTCGCGCGAAGACATTTTCTCCTCGAAATCAACTCGTAGCTTTTCCGCGACGATCCCAAAAACAAAAAAACAAAAAAACAAAAAAAAAACAAACAAAAAAACAGATTGAGAAGAAAAAAAAGTTGGAAAAAAACGAATGTTCGCTGCTATGCATTTACATCGTACGTATACTCGTATATACACATACACGAGCACGCCTCTGCGCGCGTTGCGTATGCATAAATATGGGCACATATATACATACAAATATTATTCTCGTAATCGTGCGCGTAAGTCGGTAGAAGCTACAATAAATTCGTATCGTAATAACGGGACGGTGTTTCCTGGATTGACAGATGAGAGAGAGATCATCATCATCAGGTCATTAGAGAGAAATAAAATCTGTTCGAAGAAAAAAAAAGGAAGAAAAAAAAATCTAAAAATATTCGTATTATATATCGATAATGATACAAAATTATACAGCGATTATCGTCATTCGGCAATTCGAACGACAACAACATTAATAATAATAATAATAATAATAATAATAATAATAATAATAATAATAATAATAATAATAATAATAATAATAATAATAATAATAATAATAATAATAATAATGATAATGATAAAGCGGTGTGGAAAATGCTAGCATATCGTACGAAATGTACGCGTACGGGTAGGTTGGTAGGTGTGACCTGCGTCTATCTGCATCCCCCTGCCGTTGTACGCGTGCGAGAACATGCAAACACACGCCTGTACATTTGTATACGTTTGTAAAATGATTAGCTGCGAATTGAGTTCAGGTTTTTTTTCTCCTTCTTTTTACAGGTCGTCCGTGAGCTCTCGTTGGATTTAGAGCTCGACGCTCGGAGCTATAACGTGGCAGCACATCGAATCGCGGATAACAAAAAGTAGCGGAAGTCGGGGAATTTGATAGATTTCGACTCCGTTTTGATTTACTGTTGCTAATTGTTGTTTCTTCCACCGGTCATTTTCGAGAATGTCGAATCATTCTTGAGATTATTGTTATACTGGTTGCCACATTTTAGAATCGAGCAGACTATTTTTCCGAGGACTACGTCGCGGCATCCACTCGCGAACAAGCGTTACTCGTGGTAAAATAAATAATAAAATAACGAAATTCCACGTGCCATTTGAGAATTTTTACCTCCAGTAAAGTTTCGTCGTTTTGATCTATCAAATTAGTCGAAATTCGATGATATTCAGAGCTTTAATCGTACTTGAAGGTGGACAACCACGTGTCAATTTCCCTCGATTCCTGCCTCCTTTTCCACGATTCGCTACCAGTAATTGGTTTTGCTCTCGACGTGAAGAAAAATAATTTGTTTTTAAACGGAAGATAAAAAAAATACGAAACACTCGTTGGCGAGTATGCGACGTCGCAGGTCCCTCGAAAATCGTAAAAATGACAATAACGACAATAATAATAATAATAGCAATGCTTACGATCGATAGTGATAATAATAATAATAATAATGCAGCGTGGATTTTCGCATGGTTCGTTAAATTTAGTCAGATCTCTAGGTACAATAAATAATAGTTTCGTTTTAATAAATAGTAGTACAAAGCATTTCGGCAAATTAATTTCTAATAGCTCTGAAAAAGGATCGAAGTCGTTAGTTTTACACGAAGAAATTATCAATAACGATTAACGAGCGTCTTTTCTCGCACGTTTTCGAATTTTGATTCGCGCGTCTTTTCGTCGCTCGTTTTTTGTTTGCTTGCTTGTTTGTATTTTTACACGTTTACGATAACCAAAATAGGCGTCGCACGTTTTCGGAAAAGATGCGTCGATTTTCGTCTTCCCGAAAAATAAGCTTTCCTCTAGCTCCTTTTTTCATTTTCGTTTTCGTTTTTTGGGTGGATAAAAATCACATTTTTCGCGAAACATTCGCCGCTAGACATTTACATACATACAGCTGAGAATTTCGTTGAAATTTCGATCGCATGAATGATCCAATGAAAGAATTTACGTTTATACCGACACATCGACAGCGAGCTTTCGCTATGCTCCCCTTACTCTCGCCCCTCGGGTTCTTCGAGAACGGATAAATTGTCGAAATACCACTCGTTTGTTTGCTGGTTTCTTTAAACACGAACATTTAGGGAAGATAGCATTATTTATAATTATTTTCTTTCAAATTTCAACATTTTCTATAAAAATCTGCATTTGCGGCTATTTATTGCTTCATCTTCGTCCCCCACCCCCCTTTCTCTCGCTCGTTCGTTCCACCTCAAACGTATCTCTCGCGCCGAACTCGTCGCACGCTTTGCTCGTCGATATGCCACATTTTTCTCCTCCGCTCCTCTCCTCTCCTCTCCTCTCCCTCCGTTTTCGCTTTCTATTTCCTATTTCGTTCCGGCATTTATTTATTCGACGAACAGAGCGCGCCTTCGCTTCCCACATCATGGACGCGAGGGAAGTATACAAGGACAATAAAATCTCAACTATATTATCTCTCCTCCACTTATAATCTCTCCGTCGAACGGCTACGACTCTTCAATTCTTTCGTTTCCTCTCATTCTTTTGGCAATCGTATTTCTTCTATGCGTGACTATGCACGAAAAAGCGAAAGCTTTTCCTCGTTCAACGAACGCGCGCACAAACGACCTTCCGCCTCGAATACGCAATTCTCGAGCCACAATAACAAGCAGTTTGGGAATTTAAAAATGATGGGAAACGATGAGAGTAGAATCGAAGTTGAAATAAGGGATGAAAACAAAATTTTAAAAATTCGAGGAAAAAACAAGGAATAATAATTAAAAAAAAGGAGTTGAAATATTGAAAAGCATAGAATAAAAACAGAGATCAAACGTAACGCGAGAAGAGTGAAAGGAAAATGAAATGTTGCTGGCAAAAGAGAGGGGACAGATGGTAAAAACGAGACTAGATATAATAAACGATGAGGAAAAACGAGAACGAATGTGGAACAAAAGTGTAAAGGAACGAATAAATATAGAAAGAGGCTAGATAAAAAGTAACGGAGAGAGGAAGAGAGATGGTAAGAGAGAAATTGGTCGAAAATTGGCGTATTCTCAAAAAAAAGGGAAGAAAAACAGGCGGAAATCGATCGCGGCGTTCATTTTGCAACGACGTCCCAACGCGTGTAATTATGCCTATTATTACTATAATTATTGTTAGGATAACTATATTGTAATAACTATTATTATTATTAATCGTAATATCATTATTACTATTATTACACCTGTCTGGCATGGTAAAAAGCGTCGACGTGCCACCGTACGTACATACATTTCTTTCTCTGTACGTACGCACGTTTGTTACGTAATACGCAGCGTACTTCGTGAGAAAACAGTCTTGAAAATAGCGGATCTAGGCGGATATTTCGTTTCCGATTGAAAATTGTATGCAAATATCATTGATATTCCGGATTTTCATTACGATTCGTTGACGGAACGACGATTAGGAAATGTGTACGTAGGCTCGTTGAGAAATGATAATTAACACTCGCATAGGTATGTATAGAAAAATTTGCTCTCGGGACGTATGTACAACGTAGAACGAAAAATGGCTGGCTTTGCGTTGGAAGAGAGAGAGGTAACAGTTGAAAGGAATGAAACGAAATGAAAGATAAACGAAAAAAACTCGTATCGGCATCGTTGCGACCAATAAAAGATTCAGACTTTCGTTACTATGTTTATTTTTACGTCTTTTCGCGTTTTCCCCTTCGTTCGGGTGCTTTCCTCTCCGATAATTATTTTCCTAACATTTTTCTCTTCCTCCTTGCTCGTGGCTCTTTCGCGGTTCTTTTAACGCCTCGCGCTTATTTATTTTGATATGTTCGCCTTCGAAAGAGGCTTAGCTTCGACGGGGCGAGGTACTCGCCGCGACAACGATTGCCATCCCATGGCAAAAAGCTCTTTTTATCCACCTCGCTCGACTGTCTTCGTTTCTTTTTACTTATATATTCACATATAATATACGCATTTATATATATATATATTATATGTATATATAAATTCACGTAATTAGTCTCTATTAGTCTTCGTCACATTTGTCACAAGTGCGTGCAGCAATTAGCACAGAGATACGACCGCAGCGTTAGTCTAATTTAGCGTTTTACTCGTTACGTTAGTATTACTTTTTATCCTTTTTTTGTTGCGTTGGCACATTTTTTCATCAGATGATCGACTCTATTTGTCGATGAAACGTCACGTTCGATATTTATTACGTGTTTAGGACACACCTTCTCTCTGTCAAATCAGGCCGGAGAAAAATGCGTTTCTATACATCTACATCGTTCACTTTCGGTTTGCTTGTCCGGCGACAAACTCGAATGATAATAAATATCCCACGATCAGGGTTGGACATCGGCGACTTTCGATTGCCAATCATACAATTGTGCATCCACGAGAAACTATCAATATATCGGCGGATGAAAATTTACACGAGTATGGATTTCAAATTTCAAAGCATGTGGTGTTACAAAGAACAAGGAAAACGCGTAATTCTGCATACCAGCAGTAGTATGTGTCAGTATTACAGAGAAGTACGAACAACGTGCTTGAGATTGCTGTATAAGGTGTAAATCTCAACTAGGACAACGAGCATCGGGAGAGCGGATGAATAATTGTTGATGCCGGACTGCAATTATATCAATGTGGATACAAAAAATGTGAGAAAATATAAAACGTCGATGCATCGTACTCCGAATACTGGTTTATCGATGAAGATAGAATTTTCAGTCGGATGAGGATGTTTCGATAAGCGAAGATCATGCTCATCGACGTTCACCAATCGATGAGAATAAATGATACGTCGATTGGTACGAAGCAGGTCGCTGATCATTTGAATGTTTGGTGATTAGCGTACTAACTTGTACTAGTCGACGTTTTTGGATCTCCTGCAAATTTATGTACTCTCGTTGGTTACAATTTCATTCGCATGGGAACGAAGGTACAAAACTAAGACTGCATATTCGAGCTCTACTGTGTTTCCAGACAACGCGTTATTAACGTTTTCTCTCATGTGTATACATCTGGGTGTAAAGAATAACGCAAAGCAGTCGTATCGGCGATACAACTCTTCGAATTCCTAGAACTCCATCCTCGTGAGCCTGCGTTTGGTTTATGAGCTCGAATCGTGGACCGTGCCACGATGAACAGTTGCTCGAGCTAATTTCGTTCAAAGTTTACAGAGCTAGCTGCTTCTCGTGGGGGAAAAATCCATCCTAATATATCTCGAATATTTCGAATGCTCGTTAACGATGCTTCGAATAATTTCCAATCGAAACTTCATTTTATCGTCGCGTCCACCCCTGTCGATGGTTTCTCTCTACCCGATTACTTTCTCGCTACTTTTCACCGTTTCGAGGCTCGGTACAATCGCAGTAGTATTTCGTGCATCGTTAAAGCGATGCCTTCGACAGATGTAAGATTGATAGTTTGAATCCTACGGTCTCGCAGCTGCCAAAGACATCGCCTTAAGGCCACTTCTCCAAAATTTCCACAACGCTGGGAATATTCTGGCGATAACGATACAAGGAATTCAAATTACAGAAATATACAATCACTAATAATTCTATGTTAATCGTCAAGTGTGAACTCGATGTCACGTCGCATCCAAAATTTCATAAAATCACAATCGACACGTTTTCTCAACTTGTACAAGTATTTCACAGCAATCCAGCCTGATTTCTTTCCCATCATCATCTTTTCTCTCCCCAAAAAATACCTCCTCGAGGCTCGACAAAGAACAAAGAAAGCAAGGAATTATCCACAAATTTCTTAAAATAGCATCCTCAAACTCAAGATCAGAATTACAAACTTTGCGTTCATCCTTATCCAACCAAATCCATATGTCAATCCAAAAATGCTAAGTAAGAAGCAAAGCGACGCACGATTCGCGTTCCAATTTAAATTCCTGTTCTCGAACAACGACAAAAACTCATAGCATTCTGTATTACAGCAACCCAAACGAGAAAATGGCAAAATAAGGTGAGGAAGAATTAAAATTTTGATCAAGATAGTTAAAAATGCCAGCGGTTCATAAAATTCATCGATAGGTACGAAGCACGATGCTCGACGAGAGCAGTAATTTGCTCTCGTCGAACACTCGTCGACAGCTTCGTTGTACGACGAGACAAAATGATGCTCGAATGAAACGTCACGACTATAAAATTGCATGTATACATTTTTGTAAGACTATTCGATGCGAGAAATGTGCATCTCTCAGAGGTATTTCTCACGGGAGAGAAAATGACTAAGATTGTCGTTCGAGAGAGAAGTCGATCGATCAGATTCGTCGAACGAGGTATTCCCTGATACCTCGTTGAACATTTTTCCTCATCGTGGAATGTCTCGAGGCCTTTTTCATCGTCTCTATCGCTTAGGCCCAATTTTAGGCCACGCGTCACACGTTTTAATACTCTTTTAAGTTAGTTTCGTTAAAAAGAGAGGGAGAGAGATCAGCAGACCTTATTTTTACACAAATAATATTATAATGTTTTTGGTCCGCCGTTTTACGTCTCACAAATATTGCTAGATATTTCTTTAATACATTTATAATTAATCTTCGTTCGTTCGCTAGATTCGTGTCTCGTCCTCTTCGCGTTTCCAGGGCTTCGAGCTTCTCCTCAAATCTGTCACCTCTACGCTCACTCGTTTCAATCTACTCCTCCTCTCCTCTCCTCTCCTCTCCTCTCCTCTCCTCTCCTCTTCTTCCTCTTCTCCTCGTCTCGCTCGTTCCAACTAAACGAGGAAACCCTGCGACGTCGCAGACATCTGTGCTCGTAACGCCGTGACGCTGTTCATTATTTTCTTCTGATGGCCAACCAAAGTTATCCCAAGGGCAGTTAATTCTTGGACGGTTACTCGTGCCGCAGCTTCTAGCGTCGTTACCCCGGCTCGCTCGAAGCTTTCCGCGTATCTCGACATCTTTATCGAAGCCAACCAATCGGTAACAGATGTGAGCTGCGTCAAGTCAACCGCATCTGGTGCCAACGGATTTGTACCCCTGTGAAAATATTCCAACAAACGTTCGTTACTTCAACAAATCGACACTCCCAACCCGACGAAACTACGAACGATGGAGAAAATCGTCTTCCATCTATCTATTTGCTCCTCCGATTTGGTTCTTCCTCGTTTCATTTCCTCGTTAGTAGTCGCTTTTTCAAAAATTGTCGACATGTTTGTTTTTTTTTGGACTTCCTCTTTTCTTTTTTGGAACTGCGAATTTTCTCCAAAGTTTCGGGCAGTCTATGGTCTCTTTTTATAAGGGTAGGTCGGGGTTGGATCTATACTCCAAAAGGGTCTAATTATCTAATTAACAAAGGGTCACTTAAACAGACTGTCGCGTTTCCATAGTTTTTGCCATCATTCCTTTCTCGCAATTTCGCAAATATTCCTCCATTTTCACCTCTCTCTACCTGCTAACCGAAACTTTTTCTTTTCATCTTCTTTTCTCTCCAATCTTTTTTTTTTATTCTTACAATTTTTGCTCGACAATGCTCGTAAATTGGTTTGGAGCCTGCGAATCCGTGCGGTCTCGTGATACTTCACATTTCTCTGTCAATTTCCGTTCACTGTACTAGATATTTGTGTGATGCATTGTTTTGTAACCACGTTGATCTTATTTCTCGTAAATTCAAGGTTTCTCTTCTGAAAATTTGATCCCGTGATTTTATAACTTTACTCCTATTTTCGAGCACCTCGTTTCTTGAGGAAAAACTATCAAACTTCTCGCCACGAACGAGAAAAGTACATCGAAAAAAATTCATCGTGGACTGATTTTTTCATTTCATCGAGGTTTTTCTAGCTAGTAATTCCAGTTTTTTTTTTTTTTCTATCTCTGTTGTCGTCGTCAGTTTCGTCGATTTTCCGAGTACTCCATCGTTCGTGGATCTTTCTCTTCTTCGTTCTATTCTCTTTTTTTTTCTCGATCCAAATTCGGTTTTCTACTCCTTAATTTTCGTGATTTTCGACTCGCGACACGAAATTTATTTCTCGTGTATTTTCCGCAGAAAGGCATCACTTGATAAAACGAGTCGAAAGAGTTGTGGAAAACGCAACAGTCGTTTGTTTTTTTACGTTCGTTCGGAAAACGGGGTGTGAAATGCATCGAAAAGCAAGAAGATACGATTTAGTCTGGTCAATATCTACTTTCAATCTTGCTAAAATTCCGGTCAGCTTTTTTTTGCACTGTTAATGTAAATTCAAAATGGCGAGCAAATCGTGCAGTTGCGTACATTCGCTGTTTTGAGTTTTACGAAAAAAATGTTTTTTCCCGCATACCTCGGCCATCTTGGATTTTAACGCAAAGTTGTAGAAACCAAATTTGTAGAGAATTAAATGTCCCACAAATTTGGTTGACACAACTTTTCGTTAAATCTCGAAATGGCCGAGGTATTCCAGAAAAACATTTTTTTCATAACATTCGAAATAGCGAATATACGCTGCTGCACGATTTGCTCGCCATTTTGGATTTACGCTACCAGTGAAAAAAAAAGGGCTGGCCGGAATTTTGGTTATTTCAGAGCAATTATTTGGACATATTGACTGGACTAATTGCAATTCGTTGATATTTCTCAGGGCACAAAGGTGATACTCGAAAATGGTGGGGGGTCAATATACAGAGTGGTTCGTGGCGAGCTCATTTACAGTGAGAAAAACGAAGAAAAAAAGGGAAAGGTCCGAATCCGAATTTCGAGCGGAATTTCGTTGGAATTTCGCGAGCGAACGGTTCGCAAATTTTCAAAATTCAGAAACGATGCTTCCGACGCGAAAAAGTCCGAGTGTCATTTCGAAATCGGAAATATTGCAAACGAATTTGATTGTTTCCATACAAGAAATAAATTTGCAAAGAATAAACGCGAATCGGCGGATAAATGAAACCGCTTTCGAAATCATTATTTTTTTCAAGCACAAGTTTGAAGATATTCCGTAAAATACTCCATTGGCATAACCGAAACCGAGACGATCGGATAAATAAAAAACTAGAAACGAAAGGCAATTATGGAGAAAAGAGAACCTCGCATCCAATTTTTTTCGCCATGCAACAATTCAACAATAATTTTTTCATTTTCATTTTTTTCAGAAATTTCTCGCGAAGCAAAAAAAAAATTCCGAAACTTTGTCGTCGAAATTTTTGGGTGAAATAGAAAATGAAAAATAGTATGGAAGAAGCGAAATCGGGTGGGAAGTTCGCTTTTCGACTGCCAACAACGAGGTTGGCGAATTATATTAGCGGGTATTACGAAATAACGCGTTTTTTGTTATTGCCAATGAAATGGTACATGTACACATAGCTGCGTGTGAATGAATTGTACAATAGATTTATGAAACGGATGATAAAGTAGGTGTGAACGTAAAAAACTCTTATTGTTAATAAGCTTAGGATGATGTATGTACAGATCGACATATATACAGTGCATGATGAAGCAAGCAGTGCGATACGAACTAAAATTAATCGTAATAAAAAAGGCAAGCGTTCTCTTTTTTTTGAATTTTTTTTCTGTTCTTTTTTCATTACTTTTTTTGTGTAAAGGTACTCAAGAAATTCGTACTACGTGACAACTTAGTATTTTATTCTGTTTTTTTTACTTTGTTTTTACTCATCACGCCGTACGAAAATGAATACCGCGAAACGTGCGAACTTTTTGACGATCAAAGCGAGATTTTCCCGGTACTGACGAACGAGTTTAGATCTTCTTGATATGGAAAAGTAAAAATTCTCGAATCATTCGAAAAAGCTCGACGTTTCGTTGTTTTCCTTTCGGTACGATCGACATGTGTTTTTTTTTTTTTTACCTTTTCCTTATATGCACGGTGGATGCGGGCGGTGGTGGGGGCGGAGCACCCCTTTCCCTGATTCTGACAATTGTTAGCAATTGTTAGTGCAATTGTTGGCCACCGTGACGTTTGTTCGGTCGTTTTCGTGTGTTTCCTTGTTTATATATAGGTACTAGATCTAGTGTCTGTGTCGTGATTGTTCGTGTGTCTCGCCGCGCCAAATCGAGAGCCAAAAATTGCAATCTATCATCTACCTATTGCTCGGATTTCTCTCGAATCAGCGGAAACGAATTGAAAAGCAGCTCTCAATCTGACGCTCGTCGAGATTTTCTGACGAGGGAGTATAAGAATAATATTTGAGATTTGTCGGCGAGGATTGGAAATCTGTTGCCTGTTACTTTCTCATCCTCGATTATTTTCGTTGATTGATTGTTGTGTGTTTTTTTAACAAATCTATTTATCTACTGTTTCGACTACAAATCAGTTCTCTGTGTTTTTCCATCTTCTGCCTATGCAGTCAGGTCTGAGAAACGCGTTAATTTCTAATTTATTGCAAAACTTGATATGTATTCCCGTCTCATAAATGAGAGATGCGATGGCGAATAGAGGAGATGGAAATAATTTTGGCAGGATCGATTCAGTCGAGGGATAAAAATGCTCGCCATTTTTAATTCGCTTGATTTTTTCCTTCTTCACTTGTCGTCGGATTATAATCGCAATTATAATAACGATTAACAATATACCACGATTATTATCGTTTGTAATAATAAATATTATTGACGATCGTTATACGAAATGATTATTTATCGTTATAGCTATAAATCATCGTTCTCCACCGACTCGATTCGTTTAATTATCATTTTGTTTTTACGGAACGGCTTCGCATTTTTTCTGGAATCATTTCCAATTCGGACGTTTTTCAATCGCGAAATTACTCGCGCCGCTGCCTTTTAAATAATTAAATCTCGCGAACGCTTCTCCTTCGAGGCTTCGTGTTGCGAGGAAAAATTGCCGGGAACGCTTCCATTTAATTACGTTGAATAATTCAGCGAAGTATTTTATTCGCCAATTTCTCCATTTTTTCCCCATTTTTTTCTCCACTCCGCTTTCTCGCATTTTCCAATCTCGTTTTCTTCTCCTCGTCCCGTAAGTCGCGCGCGCGAGAGGTTCGTCCCTGCTTTTCACCTCGCAAGATTAAATTAAATTCACATTCGACCTACGAATATATTATTTCAAGTATAAAAATACTATTCTAACGACGCCTTGTTTATTATGTATTTTTCATTCGTTTATCCTCGAATATTTATATCTTCGGTAAAATCTTGGTAATCTGTAAAATCTAACGTATCGATAAATAATTAATAGAAACGGCGATGGAAATTATCTCACGCGGCATCGAGCCCCCAACTTTCCTGCTATCACCCCAACTTATCTCTGCTTCCGTTGCCTCGCTCGTTTCCTCTCTCTCTCTCTCACTTTCCTATATTTATCATATATAATTCGTGGTCGTTCGTTATAATTATCATACTCGTATATGCCGTTGATATTCGACAATAAAGTCATCTATGACCTATCAGCTACATCGCGATATCGTATTATCAGTAACTCCCCAAAAACGCAGCGCGACTCGGATCTGTTTTCACGAAATCGCAACTACTCAAAGATTCAGACCACTCGACAAATATATATATATATATATATATATATATATATTTTAAACAATCTGCCTCGATTATTCTCGCTTGAGAAAAAAAATGCCTCCCCTTTTGGGTTCTTCTTCTAGCTAGGTAATAATTTCAGCTCGAAAATCACTCTCATTGGAATATTTTGTCTAAAGGAAAAAAAAAATCATATACGTATGTATGTAAAAAAATTGCCTGGCACTTCGACCAGCCCGAGTCTTGCGCTACGTTTGATCCTTCGAATACGCGTAATACGTGTAGAAAAAAGACGGCAGCGTGACAACGGTGAAATATTCTGGATAAAACTTTCTTTCGGAGAGATTCGCTAATAAAGTGCGAGTCTTAAGATAAATCTACGCGTAACAAAGATTAAATATTCGAGCTGGTTTTCCGCCAGCTTCGTTATATCATCTCGTAATCGTACGATTAATTGCTATTTGTATATATTCCTCGAAAGATCTACGGCTCAGCTATTTATTTACACCGATTTAAAAAATCTTAATTACCTGTTGTACCCTGTCTATTGATATTTTCGATTTTCTTATGTATTGTCCCGAGTCTCTCTGCCGAGGAGTTTCCCTACGTGGAGCTTTTTATCATGTGATTTAGGCACGGCTTCTTGGTTGGATGGTTTACGATTGCGTCGCATCATTTATTTTACGTAATATTGTGCTATTTGCGGGTTATCTGTGTGAGTGTGAGTTGTCTTTTTGCTTTTGCTTTTTTGCTTCCCTGTGCGAAATGGGTCCGTGTTGCTTGTTCGCCCGGCGGGTTTGGTCGGTCGATTGTTGATGGACGATTTTTTAAAAAACGGTGACTACGCGCTAATCGATGAAAACTTACGCTTAATTGTTTATTAATTTACGAAGAAACGGGCGACACGATTGTTCGATGCAATCTACGACGTTTTTATACCTAACGATGATAAAATATTCACGCGAATTATCATTATTATTTTGCTTTTTTATTAATCACGAGTCGTTTACGCGTAAAAACGATCGGAGCGAAGGATGGACGAGGATGGTGGACGAAATACGTGAAACAAAATCTGATTTCTACCGGAAAATGGCATACGTATTTTGTGGAAAAAAAAATAATGATTTTAACTGCGTCAAAAACGTGGGAAAAAATTTCTCCATCCATCAATTTTTTTCTAATTTCAAACGAAAATACGTTTATATCGAAAAATAAATAACCAGCGTTCTTATAACGAATAGTGCAAGCAGAACTTTTATCAACAGATGAGATGAATAAATTATTTAAAACAAAAAAAAAAAATAGACAGGAGAAAAAGGAATGATTTTTTATATTAGATTAAAACTATTTCGTTAATGTTTTTTCTCTAAGAAACGAGATCGATAAGTGTTAAAATTCTAAACGATTTCGGTACTTTCATAGGAAATTTGTCCAATTTTTTAATTTAAAAAAAAAAAATTCAATATTTTTGGTAGGAAAAAGTCGATTTCAAAATTTGAAAACGAATTCCGAAGAGAAAAGAGGAAATAATTTTTGGTATTCAAACGATAAAGCAATTTTTGCTGTACACCGAGAATCACAATTGTTTGTTCGGTGAAAAAATGTGTTTAAAAAAAATAGGACATCTGCGTTTGTTTTTCCAAAGGGGAACAATTTTTATCTGGCAGGAAAAAAACGAATCGGATTTTGTTCTAAAAACCTCTCCAAAAAACGAAGAATGTGATTGTCGCGTACTGAGAAAGGGTATAAGTCGTTGGGTGAATCCCTGATCCTTAATCGTCCACGCAGATGTGGTCCATAATTCATTCGAGAATCGTATTGGCTCGAATTCGTTATCAAAAATGAACTAGAAAAGTTGGTAAAAAAAGGGACACGATTCGTGTGGGCAAGGGGAGGAGGAAGAAGTTTGGGAAATTGGGAAAATTCCTCCGCTTATTTGTTTCCAAATTTCGCGCGTGTGTCGAGGTGTTTTCGTGGGAGTGGGTAGGTGTACGTATTCTGCGTGTCTCGTCGTGGGTCTAGCCGAAATGGGTAAAGGGTACCCAGTTCGGATAGGTCAAGGGTGGCTGTTGCGGCAACGCGTGCGTCGCGGCGTGTGTGTGGAAATGTAAAGTTCTGCCGGCTCCTGGTGGCATTACTGGAACGGCTAGCGGTGGTTGGCCCTGGCCATGGGCCTGAACTTGGCCCTGGCCTTGTCGGCCCAAAATCTCTACGAACGGACCCGGCCCGGCCCCGGAAGGGCCCCCCTGATTGCCGGCGTGACCCATGGCAGGGACATAGTACGGATTGTGTGCTGGAGGCCGCGCGCTGTTGTACCAAAGACACCAAACCAAAACCACATATAGAATTAGCCCAAAAAGGTAAAAACGAAAATAATTCTAACAGACAGAAGAAACGAAAGACTCGGAGAACGGGTAAAAAAACGAGGAAAACGAACAAAAAGGAGAAACAAAAACAAGAGCGAGAAGAACGGAGAAAAGAAAGGTAACGAACGCGAAGACATCGAAAATCGATTCGAATATCGCAGCGATTGGAGGGAAAATGAGCAACGGACAACCGGACGAAGCTGATGCACGGGAACGATAGTAACGGTAATTATTATAATAATTATAATAATGCTGATAAATCAAAATAATGACCGCTCTCGCTTTTCTTTCTTTTCTTTCCGTATAATTTTCCCCTTTTTTGCTTTCTCGAGCTTTTTTCGTTTCGAAGACGGATACGGAAGCGTAAAAAGCGAAGCTTGATCGGACTACGAGAGATTCCCGTGACGCCGTACAGTGCGCGTGCGCGAAACGCTGCCAGCTCGTTCGTCGAGCCTCGCAGCGAGGCGCATGCGCCGAACGCTGCGAGGCCATTGGCTGCGGCTGTAAAACGTGTCGTGAGGTACGTTTTCACGGGAAACTCCCTGCGTTGTTCAACTTTGTGAGGAAAAAAAACGACAGATTTTCTATGCACTTCTATAAACAACGTCGACAGACTTTCGTCCATAAATTAATTTTTCTCGCATCGACTTGCCGAAGAAAATGTGGGAAAGGTAACAAAGAACCGCGAACAGTCGTTATCGCGACGTGATATGCACTACCGACCCGACTCAAAAAAAAAAAAACGGGCCGAATCATACGCACGAGGCATTCCATGTCGACTAAATTTCGTTTTCCACCTCCGATTTTCTCCTTCATTTTTCTGAGTGCCTTCATTTTTGTCTCCCCCTATTTTAAGCGATTTTACCCCAAAATTTTCGATTTTCCCTAGGAACGAGAACAATAATGGTAGTTTTTTTTTTGCGTGCAAAAATCGAGTTTTCGTGCACTCAAAAATACGTGCACGACGAATGTATTGCATTAGAATGTTTAGAAAAATAAATGAACATAGTAATAATGCGGGAAAGAAACGCAGAAAAATTGGCGAATGAGTCGGAGACGGAATGCCTTGCGAACGATCGATCAACTGAAGCGTGAACGGAGTCGTTGACGAAAAATTTGAATGGAAAAAAATAATTGACAAAAAAAGCAACAGACAACTGTGAAGGGTGTATATTCGACAGACGAGACGGGCTTTTGTCGGCCAAGTCGCTCGGCGATGGGCACAAATTGATCCACCAACTTGTTTTCCAGTAATGCCAATCAGGTAAGAATCGTTGAGCGATCCTAGTTCGAGTAGAGCGACAAAAACGTGAAAAAAAATATGGAAGAAAAACTGAAAAATCGTCAAGAGACAACATCTTAGCGCACAACGATAGCGTAAACCATAAGAAAAAAAAGAAAACAGCTCGAGAACGATAAAATGTCGAGAATAAATTAATTTATGGACACGAACAACTCACGGCATGCGGCATGATGTGAAATATGAATCTGTAAATCTATATAAATATATATATATACCACGTATGTATATATATATTATTTATACGGGGCATTCCACGCCAAATCGGACGGTCTGGATAATTTTAATCTTTGATTTCCTTCATTTTTTCATATTTCAAGTACCCGTTGAATTTTGTGATCACCGGTTCAAGAATGTTCCTTTTCGGTTCTCCGCCGTGTAAGAAAAACAAAAATTTCAGCAACGAAAAAATTGAATTTGGACCACTTTTGAGGAAGTTGCTGGGAAAAACCGAAAAATCACGCCTTCTGGACCGGTGACCAACAAAATTCAGATTACACGTGGAAGAGTTTGCGGAGGAGTACTTGAAAATATGAAAAAATTGAGGAAACGAAACATCGAAGTTATTCAAACCGTTCGATTCGGCGTGGAACGCCCCGTACATGTATACATATAATTATGAAATGTGAAAGAAAAACGTAGATTACTCGTAATTATCATAAGTATTATAATAATTGTGTGTTAATCGATATCAGCAATTGCGTTAATTTGATAATTCATTAGTCACAGTACGTGAATTGTAAGACGATCGTAAGAGCGACGCGGTGCGCGGTAAAAAAAAATGTTGGCGTGAAATTTGAAAGTTTTCCAATTATAAATACGTAATGGAAATCAAAGGCCGACGCGGTGGTCGTTTCTGTCGGTCGTATCGATCAAAAACGTTCGTATCGAAAAACCGTTTCTTACCTATTCTGAGCGATTTTTCGCAACGTATCCGGACTTCGGATCAACTTGTCCAACGTTTGCGTTAGATTCGAAAACGTTGGCCGATGCGTACGCTCCTTTTGCCAGCAGTCGAGCATCAGCTGGTATATAGCCTCGGGACAATCCATCGGTGCCGGAAGTCTGTATCCCTTCTCGATAGATTTTATCACGTCTTGATTCGACCAATTCCAATAAGGACGCTCCCCATAAGACATCACTTCCCAGCACACGATACCCATACTCCATACGTCGGACGCGCTCGTGAATTTCCGGAAAGCGATCGCTTCCGGTGCTGTCCATCGCACGGGAATTTTACCACCCTGAAAAAACCGAACAATCCACGTGAACAACGCCAACAACTATCGCTAAACGGCAAACTTCCGTCTTATTTCAGCCTCTCGGAGTGGTGCAACGCCTGGTGTCCAGGGTCAGGAAACGTACGAACAAATATGCTTGAATTCTAGCAAGTATTCGACACCGTAGCTTCTTTATCACGCTACCAATACGTTATCGATGGTTGCTCCATCGACGTCGGTTGCGAGACGTTTGCGCGTAGTTAACGCAGATGTAAATCGATCGCAATTTCGATATTTGAAGTAACATAACGCGGAAAAGTTTAACTTCTGCGCAGAACGTTAAACGTCGATGGCGCAATAAACATTCGATAAATCGTTGATGAGTATTTCAAACATCTCGATCACGTTTGAGCGGTGAGCGTGGTGCAGAACTGCTACTTTGGATCTACTGCTACTGACTAAATAAAATGTTGTCGCCAAATAACAATGAAAATCATTTCATTCGACGTTTTAGTTGAATCTAAATTTCACTATTGTGAAATCATGAATTCGATTCAATTATTAATTACCAACGTTTCATGATCATATTTACTCGTCGAGTGTTACTCTTTGTTTGATCTATTTGTAACCGACTTGTTTGGCAGCGTGACAGTGATTTTTTTACGTTATTTATTTTCATCTCGTTTGATTTGCTAGGTATGGCGAGAAAGTTGAGACGAATTCGTACCCTCGTCGTGTAAGCACCCTCCGTGGCGCTCTCGATTTCTCGACTCAATCCAAAGTCCGCAATTTTGCAAACGAGAGCAGCGTTTACGAGGACGTTTCGGGCCGCGAGGTCGCGATGCACGTAGTTCATCTCGGCGAGGTACTGCATGCCGCTCGCGATGCCGCGCAGCATCCCGACCAGCTGCAGCACTTGGAATTTGCCGTCGTTCGCCCTGAGAAACGTATCGAGGCTTCCGTTTTCCATGAACTCGGTGATTATCATCACCGGGTTGCTCTTCGTCACGACACCCTGCAGGAATATCACGTTCGGGTGCTCGAATTGTCCCATGATCGAGGCCTCCGTGAGGAAGTCGTTCCTAGCTTTGTCCGCCGATCCTGGTTTCAGCGTCTTGATCGCCACGTCGATTTCCGACCTGCCGTCCGGCGGTAATTTCAATTTCCCGCGGCAAACGTCGCCGAATTCTCCGCCGCCTGTCGTTCCAACAAACAAACACACGCGCGCACGCGACAATTAATACACAACGATCTGGTATCCACAAAAGTCGCAAGATCCGTTTCGCAAAAAAAAAATTCCACCGACTCAAAAACTCTCGACGACTTCAGGACAAACATCAAGTTGGAAAATCGGCGAACCGAGATGTAGCCGAATGAAAAAGGAAGAAGTCGGAGAACTTTGGAGAGATTGGAATTGCAGGAATAAAGGTGGCAAAAAATGTAGAAAAATTAAGCGTCATCGGAGTGGGGAGGCGATTAATAAATAAGGGAGCAAAGGGGGCTTACCAATTATCGCTTCTATCGTGATGTAGCCGGCGTCGATCTCGCGGGCGAATTCGCGAACAGCTTGATTCGGATCCTCGTAGGTGTGGGGATCGACGTAGCTCCGAGCACCACCGGCACCGGTACCACCAGCACCAGCAGCGGCAGTGACACCGACTGCGGGCGTGAACAGCGGCGTCGTCACTGCAACGTCACCAAAACAGAGTTCATTATATTAACACATGGGCCGGTGACAAATTTCGCGAGGGATTCTCATTTCCGTTATTGAATTCTCATCCTAATTCCGACGACAGCGTTGTCGTTCGTCGCGACAGCGATAGATTCGAATTTGAAAAACACACAACAAAAATCAAAAAAAAAAAACAAAAAAAAACAGCAAAACAGCGCCGAACAAACGTGTACGTGTCAAATTCTCGGTTCTCTTTCTATAGATAACCAATTTCCCTTTCGAACGATCCATCGACCGATACAACGATTTACAATAATTATCCCAAAGCCAAAAATACAGCCACGCATGCGAAAAGTATTACTGCGGTGATTTTCCAAACAAATATATCACATACATATATGTATACTTTACGAGTTAATATTCCACAAGAAAATTCGTAGTTCTTCCCGGAAAATATTGTCGTTTACAGTTTTTTTTTGCTCAAAAAATCGACACTTTTTCTCTCGTCGGAAAGATACTATTGTACTTGCCGGTGAAAATGACTCGATTACTTTTCCGGTTCGTCGAACATTCCAAAAATAGCTCGACTCTCTGTTTTTTAATTCATTTATTTTTCCTGGAAAACTTGTTCTCCAAATCTGTTTTCAAACTTGCTAGACCCGGAGGCAAAACGATTAAGCAATTTTCGAAATTCCTTCGCCAAATTCGTCCACAATAATTGCACTAATCTGCAAAAAAAAACATTTTTCTTCTCCTCGTCGATAATTATTATATGTGGTGTTGTGAACTCGGAATTTGCCATAGAAATAAATGCAGCACGTATATTTCAAATACCACGTTCATTCAATTCAAAAAATGTAACGACAACGTGAAAATTGAAAATGAAGGTGTACGTTCGTTTTACTCTGAAAAGTGGTCCCAGCAGACACGTGAAATATGAATAAAATATTTATCCAATAAAAAAAATTCTTCTAATATTTTTTTTTTAATCTCAAAAACGTTTTTTGAGCCATTTTTACCGGAAGACACGCTTCAATTTCGTTGCGTCAACGAGACTTTTAATTATCGTGGTAACAATGCTTTACTGTCGTTCTCGAAGGCGAAAAAGTATTTCCGGCACCAAATTCGTACCGATGGAAACAAATGTTTTTTTAGAAAGACGAGAACCAGTTTGATCGACAAATGAAAATGTCTTTTTCCATTTTTGACGAGAATATTTGAAATAAAAAATGTCTGTTTTTGGGAAGGCTGAAATTGGTATTTGTTCATTGGAGAGAGAGAGAGAGAGAGAGAGAGAGAGAGAGAGAGAGAGAGAGAGAGAAATATGTAACATTTAGAGGCTGAGAATAAATACTTATGGAATAATATAATCCTATGGGAAAACATGCTTCAGCTAGCAGCAACGCGCGAGCAACCAACTAACAAGTCGAGATCGACCGTCTACGAAAGCCTACGAGATCGTACACCCTGAATTCTGTGGAAATCTGTTTGCAAAAAGAAGAAAACGAACGTATAATAATTTCACAATGAAAACGAGACGAAGAAAGAGAGAAGAACAAGAAAAAGAAGAAGACAGACAAAAGAAAAAGGAACAAAAACCGGAAATGTTGTTGATCGAATTTGTGAGTTTTGTTTTGTTTTTTGTTTTCTTTTTTGTTTTTTGCATCACTAAACTTACGCGAAGACTTGCTCTTGTTGGTGTGGGTTGTCACAATCGGTGAACTGTCCGTTTTGCAGTGCACTGCGAACAACACAACAACCAACACAAATTGACAAACAGAAAAAATAACAGCGAAAGCAAGGAAAAAAAACGAACAAAAATTTAAAAAAATAAAAAAAATTAACGTATCGAAGAGAGAAAAAAAAATAACGAACGATGTACCCGATGAGAAAGCCGGTCGTGAGAATGCGGCGAGATTCGGTTAACGGAGAAAAAAGGCCAAAAAAATTAGAAACAGGAGAAACGAAACCGTGAGAGTTTTTTTTCCAAATGACGATGATGACGATGATAAGTAAGCGAGCCTTGCTTCTTCGTATCGGAGAACAGATGCATGCTGCATGCGAGTGGAAGTAATTAGAGCATCCAAAACCAACCGAAAAACGTAGAGAAATCGATGCTCTTGCGTCAAAAATTTGGCGACTGTGGTTTTCAAGTCGCCAGCGAATTTGAGGTAGGAGCATCGACGTGGATTTATTGGATGCAAATCGATCCGTTTCACACGCAGAGGATCGACGGGGTGCATTGTGATAGATAAACATTGGAAGAAAACGAAAGAAAGAAAAAAAAAACGTTTTTTAGCTAGGTGTAGAGACTTACTGTAGGTCACAACTAGTCCTGGGCGATTGTGTTTTGGTTTCAGGGTTTTTTTCAAGGTTTCAGAGCAGGTTCGAGTATTAGGGGGACACATGAAAAGAAAGAATCGAAAAATTTGGTTAGAAACGTTACGGCCAAATTGGTGAATTTTGATGCGATGTGACATGATCCATTTTTTATTCTTTTTTTTTCCTTTTTTTTTCTTTTTTTTTTTTTTTTTGATGATAACGTAGATGGAGGCGTTTTTTTATTTATTAATTGCAATGGCATGAACGAGAACAGCGAAGAAAACGAATGCAACGAACGGTAAGATTCTCGTCCGATAACGATTAATTAAAAAATACTTGGGCGTCTGCTACGAGCGACGACGATCGGAAAAAATACGCAAACGGTCGGCTACTCACCGGTATATCTCGGAAAGTATTGATTTTAGAGAAAAATCTTTCCAACAAAAAACGGAGCCCTTAAAAAGTTGGACAAAAAAGGTTTAGTAAATTTTTCCGCTCGAACCAATATTTTCGTTGCTAGACGAGAAAATACACAACGAAGCTGTCTCTCGATACGTCTGTAACGAACGAAACGTTTTTGCTGAAGAGAATAAATACTTATCTCGTATCCAGAACCCAAAAGGTTTGCCCAACGAACAAATGTTCCGACGTTAATCGGGGAAAAAAACAGAAGCGTACCACGAACAGCATTTGTTCTCATAATTCGACGTACGAAATTCCTGTTTTCCATACCTCCACTCGTTGTTTGTAAGATAATTAGCAAAGTACCGCGCGCACGTGAGATAGTCATCCAACCTTTTCCCCCCGTCTCCCTACCAGCTCCATTTTTCACGGGAAACATTTTCTCCAAGCTCGATTTTTCCGCAGTTATTCGAAAAATTGCTACCAAACGCGAAAAAATAAAATAAAATTCCAATTGTTTTCCTCGTTGTCGCGCCGCATCGGCCCAAATACCTGGATATTGTACATTCTCGTATCGAGAAGGTTGCTTTTTTCCATACACTACCGTAAGGCCTACAGGGTGTCGCGAAAAAATCGCCCTCGGTGTTTCTCCGATCATTGTTCTTCGATCGAGTAAAAGGAATGAATTCGTTATCGCTCCATCGTGTTTCGACGAGGAATTTTTCGCGACATCCGGCAGGGAGTGTTGCGTAGGGTTAAGGGTTCCGGCAAAACGTGGGTGGTATCAAATATTAGTTACAAATGTTACAAGACACAGGACGCAGTGAAACAGCTATGAAGTGAGGGTATAGCGATTCAGCTAATAATCATAATAGTTATCGCCGGGTGGAATCTCGATGGGAATCACGTACCTTCGCCGTTTCTGTACTCCAAGGTGTCGCAGTCGCTGGGTTGCTTCTTGTTGCATTCGTCGGAAGCCCTGCTGCAGCAAAAACGCATTATATCAGTACATACTCCGGCGATATACCTCCACATAATTATCATTCATTTGCCTTCCATCTTCTCATTACCATTCATCGCTCTTCATTTCATTACTAGTTATGCCCTGTTAATTATTCATTTCACGCTTCGCGCATCTATTCGCGCGACGACGATCGTTAAAACGAACGAGAAACCATTTTTCAACGAATAATCGAACGAAGCTGAAAAATTATCCAATCTCGCGAGCAAATCTGCACAAATAACGACAACAACAACAACAACGCAACAACGACGACGAATATTAAATATAATAATAATAACAATGGCAACAATAGTTGAAAACGATGACGATGATACTAGTAGCGTTAATAATAGAAAGAATAACCAGAATTCGGGACTGAGGTGTTATTATTTCTACTCTCAACGAGCTTTCGAAGGAAAAAAATGCGAAGAACCGACTGAGACGGCTTTTTTGAAAATATTTATCTCTTCTTATCAGAAGAGAATAACGAAGTCGGTGTGATCTTATTCCTTTGGAAGCAGTTTGGAGAGGGGAAAAAATAATGGTAGTACCAAGTTATTGAATTACCTTCTGAGAAAGAGCACTGTCATAATGATGATAATGACGAGCAAAACGACGACGGCAACGATAGCCCCGGCGATAATCCGCACCTGCATGTTGTCGTCGTCGCCGACGTAATCTGCAACGAGAGAGGAACAAAATGAAAAATGATTCGTCAATTTGTTTTCCTCCTCCGGCTCCCGCCTCTTTTGTTGATAAAACTTCGCTGCCTTTTCGACGGAGTGATATCGGTGCGTTGGCGATGAAAGAGATTAATGGAATACTCGATGCGTTACATTAGATTCTTCCTAAAATTCCACGAATTCTTCATCAGCGCGTTTTTATTGGATCCCTTTCCGTTGCCTCGTCGTTCTCGCCGGCTATTACTTGTTAATTTTCATACCTCCTCGCGATGGAATTCGAAACATTTACGCTTTGACATTCACATCTCACGCGATTGTTAAATAATACGAATTTTCATTTCCTTCGCTCTACCCTAACAGCTCTCAAATGCCATAACCAACGCGTTTCCCCCCCATTATTATTATTATCATTGTTATTTACATTCTTTTTGATATTATCATTATTATTGGAAAACAAAATTCTTCTTGGAAAAACAAAAATTGTGGCGGTAAATTTGCGAGAATGATCGTCATTTCTGATTGGGGATGGATATTTCCGCGTTGTAATTCGCAAAATTTGAAGAGGTGTTCGATTACTCGTCGCATATGGAGAATAAAATTGTCTATCTCGTTTTACCTCGGTTTAGTTCGTACAACTGTCGGATTGACGAACGAAACGAACGTTGAAAATCCACGCGATTCTCGGTTGTTCGTTAATTAAAATTGAGCATATTTATTCGAGTGACGGGGTCTCGACGTTGACTACGCTGAGCAAACTAGTGATTAACCACCCGCTGAATTATTCGACGTTAAAGAGAATGACAGCGGACTTTTCTTTCCAATTTTGATCGCATCAGCTGCAGACGCGATGCGAGCGGTACCCCGAATAATTTCCAGTTCTGTGAGCGAAACGTTGACGAAATAATTTCGAGGTTTTCGTCGGCCACAGATTTTTATCCGGCGATTTGGCATCGATTTCGCGTGGACAGCTTCGCCGTTTGTTAAAATAAATCCACGTGCTCGCGGATCGGAATCGTCGTAGTATTGTCGAAACGACGACACATCGATCGGACGATAAATAACTTATCATACATTTCAATTAATTTCATTGCGATAGAAATTTCACGAACGGTCGCGACTCGAGCAAAACTGATTGATGCAACGTCGCGCGCGAGAACAATGGAAACGTAAGCGACCGAGGAAAGGAAATAAAACGATTCACGATCGATTGATAGGTACTTTGAAAATACGTCGATTCGATAAAAAGCATTCGAGTTTTAATACCAGTTTCCGCAGCGTTAATGTTCCCCAATAAAACTGACCGTTTCCAATTATCATACGTATACACGTGCGCCAATCCTCGTCGCGAAAAACTGGGCAAAAACCTCCGAAACCACGCGAGTAATTTTTTAAAAACGTATCCCTCACATTTTTCGGTCCTGTTTGCAAAACGACAGCGAATCTTAATGGAGCGAGTAGAGTAAGATTATTGTTTTGTGCAGTAAGATTGTTATATGTACACATAGCGCGATGCAGACTCGTGTCTGCGTTTCGCATCACATCGATTTTCGATCGACGACGATTCTCGTAGCCGGTGATAAGATGGTGGCGCTAATTTCGTTCCTCGAACCGGTATCAGCAACGATAACGATGCTCCAAGGTTTATTTTCTGGAAGCAACACGAGACGGATGAAAAAATGGTACTAGCATCTACTCACCGAGTCCGATCGCGTGTAGCGTCTTCTTAAACACGACCGGCGTATATTCGCCCCATCCTCTCGTAGTCTTGGCACGAACCTGGATCGCATAGTCGGTCGTAGGTTTGAGTCCTTTGAAAGTTGCGGAGAGATCCGAAGTTTGGACCACAGTCGCGTTCGTCGCATCTTCGAAGCGTGGATAGCATCTCACTGCAAACGAACGAGCATCGAGAATTGTTCTTTGCAGGGACAACTCGCTGTAGTGTTTTTTTTTTTAATTTTTCATTCATTCATTCACTCCTTTACTCTTATACTCCTTTACTCTTATACTCTTATACTCTTATACTCGTTTACTCGTTTTCTCAGCTACTTGTTTACTCGTCTACTCTTTTCTTCAGTTCTTCGTTTCTTCCTTCGTTTAATTTTTTTCGCAAACAACAGTGGAGAGCGGAGTAGAAGAAATACACTCTCCGAACAGCAAGAAGATCTCACCTTCGTAACGCTCGACCAAATCGCTGTCGCTACCAATTTCCGTCACAGGAGCATCCCAACTGATGCTCAACTCTGCACTCTTGACGCTGGTGATTCTCACGTTGCTCACGAGACTCGGTACACTAGCCTCGGTTGTCACAGTGATATCGACGTACTCCGGAGGTCCGGCGAGAGACGTGACACCGTTTTCGGCAAACACTTGAAATCGGTACGTGGTAACGGCGTTTAGCCCGGTAATCGTCACTTTCGTGTCGTTGAAAATCTCCTGGAAAAATCTCGGCATAAGAACAAACGCGCAACTGACAACACCGAAATCGAACGATGGGAGGACAAAGGACTAATCGACGCAGCTTTTCGCGAGCTTTCGCGGCTACCGCGTTACATCCAAGCGTTTTCCCGTGTATGCATGTGCAGATATAAAGTTCAAAACGATAATGACAAAACTAAAAAACAGGCTCGCTCAAAAAATTGATAGGAAGGTCGAAAAAACCAGATGCAACTGACAAACAGGTTCCAAAAAGACAAAAACCGTCGCAGACATCGGAAGAAGATGAAAAAAAAAATAGAAACGATACGGCTCGAATTTTTTATTCCTCAGTAAACGTCCAGTTTTTCAGTTTGTTTAGATTTATTATACGAGTAATTGATTTTCCGATAATTCTCTCCGAGCATTTTGTTGCGACCCGATTATCTCTAAGTTTCCCACGTTTTTCCCAAAATCACGGATTTTCAGTCGCGCCGTGAAAATCCTACGCAGAAAATGAACCAGCCGATAACTCACCGTATTTGGAATGTATTTGACGCCGTTGCTGCAAGCATCGCAGACCACTCTGTAAGTCGTGTCTGACCTTCCGCCCTGGACTTGAGGCGAGTTCCAAGACAGGATTACGGTGGACTGGTCGACGAAATTGACTGTCAGATTTTGGGGCGCCGAAGGAGGTTCTGCCGAGTAACAACAAAGGATTAACAATAATGAAAGCCTTACATCGATTCAATGCGGATCAACGTCCTCAAAAAAACAAAACAAAAAAAAGAAGAAAAAACACCAGCGATACAGCAAACGCTCCTCTTATTATTTGTAGGCGAACCGACATTCGAAAAATACCGACCAACGTTCGAGCCAATTCCGTAATTCGCTTTCAATCGCCACCAAATACTTTCGTCGAAGCGAACGAGTGGAAAAACAGCGCGGACTTCGCGCACAAAAACGCACGCGGATGCATTTTCCTTCTCTTGTCAGGATACAAAAAGTCTGTAGCCGAATTTCAATTCTTGCCAAAAAAATATAACGTTGCTTGACAGATTTTGATTTCCAATTATCAGAAACCCAAATAATGTAAGGAGTATTCCTCGACTAGCTCCGATCCTCGCGGAGTGATATCCCGAGCCAAATTTAGCCCAGCGTCGAGGGAATCAAGTAGAGAAAAAAAATCGAACAGAAGTTTTACGATCTAGAAGGTGCGAACAGTATGCTGCAATTTCGGTTGGCCTTGGTCTTGGCTTCAAGGTCAAATCACGGTCAACCTTTTTTTTGATAGGAACCCATATTTTCTACAACGGAAGGAAATTCTACAAACGAGTGAATTTCGTCTGAACCGCACCCCCTCTCACTTGGTAAGAAGAAGAAAACGAAAATTTTGAGCCCAATTTGAAGCCTCCATCTCAATTAGCAGAGCAGCATTTGGGTGCTTATTGTTTTGTATCGATTCAACGTTGATTTTGGCTAATTTTTTTCGTTAATTAATTATGCTGGCACCTCTTGAATCGTCTAAAAATCTGAAAAACGCGCGAGCCTTGCATACATACATGCAAATATGTAGGCAAAATAGGCGAGGCTTCAACCACTAGAAGTTAAACATTTTATAGGTATTTTTTTTTTTCAGAAGTTTTCAAGTATTTTTTAGTATAATTCACCCTTTTTTATAGAAAAAAATTGATGGAAGAGAGATTTGTACACGAATTTCAACAATCGACGAGGAGAATTATTAGGGAAGCTGGAAATTGATCGACCCACAGAGTTTGGGGGTCACGTATTTTGTCCCATACATCAACATGTATGTATGGGACAAAATACTGTATGGGTACTCATATTTGTACGGTTCTTAGATGGATGTAACTAGTTAACGAAAAATTAACGAAAATCAATGTTAACTCGTTAGAAAAAAGTAAACCCCGTCTAATTGGACTGAGACAAGATTGTTTTTTTCATCGAGTGAGAATAAGAGGAGGACACTCTCCCAATAAAGTCTTTGTATCCGTCCGACGCAAATAAATAAATAGATAAATAATTTGTTCGTTTTCGCGGAGCTGTCCGATCATTGATTCTCGTTGGCGCAGGAATACGACGAAATACTCACGCGTGCAGGACATATTTTTGGGATCCTTGGCGGCCCTGTAGTAGCCGGTGTCGCATCTACACTCCGTAAAACCGTAATCCGGCGCTTTGCTGTGAGCCGGACAAGGCTGGCAGGTCTGCGATCCGGCTTGAAATTTAAATTTCCCGATCGGACACTCGCTGCACTGTTGTTTCTCGACGTCCGCCTGGTATCCGGGTTTGCAGTGGCACCCGCCCGACGGCAGGTACCATTTCCCGTCGCCCTTGCAGAGGAACGTCGGCTGCTCGATTTTCACGGCATTAGCAACGCAAGTGCCGACCGTTTGCTCGATCTGGCTGACCTCGCGCCCCGTCGGCGTGGCTGGGAACCGAGCGAAATTCACGCTCACCTCCGGGCAACTTATGTAATAGACCTTTATCGCCAATATCGATATGCACGCGCCCTGATCGCGGAACGCGAAGTAAACTCCCTTCTTCGTCACGGGGATCGATTTCACCTCCGTGTTTATTATCTCCTCCGTATTCGTGTTGAACCTCCCTTCGCCAGCAGCGATTCGACCTGCGAAACGAGAATAAAAACAGTCAATTTCGCGCTTCTCCTCCCTCTGACCAAAAACTTCCAACAAAATTCCCATTTATTTCCATTTTTGGTCAAATCGTGTCTCCCAGAAAGCAGCTTTTTTCGCTTCTTCTATTATTATTATTATTATTATAATCTTCACTTTTGTCCTATACAGCGAGGATCGTTGCGCTCGTTAAACGCGAACGAGCAGCTGATAACAAAAACCCGATGGTACAACTCTATGTCGTTTTTTTTTGTTTTTTTTACCGCGTTTCAAAAAGCACCTCGAAGTTGGCCCTCCAGCACCACATTACGCCCTTAAGTACGTACCGATCAATTTGTAGCTGTCCGGTTCCCACGGCGGTGGTTCTTTCGTCGCCGCGTCAAACTCGTAGTACAACAGGCTGAAGGTCTCCTTACAGCTGAGGGCGTTTCCAGGGAAGAGAGAACAGTCTCGTATCGTGAACTTCACCTCGATGTACATGCGGTTCGCTGGACCTCTCTCTATGAACGGCGTCCACAGCCAATTGTTCACGGCGTTGTAGGCGACGTCGCAGACGACGTAGCTCCGCCAGTTGATGCCTTTTTCGAAATTTGTAAAAGACTCCTCGACCCACTGAAACCGGAAGCAAATAATCCGCGATTAACAACGATCGGCGGAGAATCAGCGAAAAAACAACCGCCACGATCACGCAGATCTGGGAAAGCATTATTTCTAATGTTATCTAAATAAATCAGATATTTCACCGATTATTCGAATATCCTCTTCGTTACTGAGAATTATTGTAAAAATGTGTACAATAAAGCTCGCAGAAAATAAGTTCGAATATTTCATCCCAACTATTCGGCGAGAAACTCTCAACTTTTGTAGACTTGTTTTAAACAGGAAATTCCAACGGATATCAGTTTTTCGCAAATATGGTAATATTCCTTCCAAGCAACAGAAACATTCCAAAATATTGCGATACAAATATTTCACAAATTTCTACCATCCTTCCCAGTTTTTTTTTTGTTTCTCATTTCAAAAACTATTTTACATAATATACCATTTTGTGGTACTCCCGCAAAATTTTATCTTGACCAACAACGTGATACTTGTTAGTCCAATAGTTCAATTTACAGAATATTAAAAAATAGTTCGATCGTCTTAGAATTTTTTTAAAATCAATATTTTAGAAACGGTACGAATTTGTAAAAATGGACAGAAAAATTGCGATGCGATACGTTGAAATGGAATTTATATTCGGAAGGAGCAAATCATGTTTTTTGTTGTTGTGCGTATGTAGTTTTCAGCGCCAGTATAACATCGACGTCGAATAAGAAAATTTAGTAGTTATTTTTCTGCTTTCGCGGGGAAAATTTCGGTGCTTCGCCGGAAACTGCGCGGTTTTATCTTCGTTTTTGCCCTCTTCGCTATCCGAGTCGCGATTGCTTCTGGGATTTTTCTCGGCTGTAAAGAGATACGCGAAGGAGTTTGGGATTTTTTCTCGGTGTCTTTTGGGAGTCGTGAAAAAATGTGTCGCGCGGTTTGGCCGAAGGAAGTAGGCCGAGTCCGCGGGGTGTTGAAACGACGTTCGTCCGTTTTATTCCGCGCGTCTTCTCCGCGGCCTCCGCGTCCCAGAATATTGGCATTGGGAACGAAAACGTGGATAAATCGACTTTCGCGAGCGAATACACGCCTGAAATTCCGCGAGAGTTTTCCCTCGCGTTGCTCTCTCCTTTTTTTTTTTTTTTTTTTTACATTCATCCCCACTTTCGCTCCGGTTACGCCGAACCTCGTAAATTCACGACCGAGTTATTTCGGATCACGGTAAAGAGGAGTAAAAAAAATTACCGGAAAAAAAGAAACGAGGCGAAAAAAATACGAGGAGAGGCGCGCAGACGGACACGCGGAGAGAAAGATTATACGCGCCACGCGCGCCTCGTAGAAGAAACTAATTTAACTTTATTACGTCAAATTTTTTACAACCTCGATAAAATTTTACGAGTCGATCTTTCCCCGGCGTCGGTTCCCATCGAATACGGTTTCCCGCACTCTTCCCGCAATTTCGAGCCCGCGATATTTAGCTAATCTCAAAACTGCCACGTCGCGATTTACTCTCCTCTTTTTTTTTTTTTTTTTTTTTTTTATCTCCCCGAGCGAATTTTCGCCAACGAATATTTTATTTTACAGGACCCAAAAAGAAAGTGGCCTTGAAAATATTCAACGAGCCGTGTACCTATTTATGTGAAAACTCTGGAACTAAAAAAAATTTCCTTGAACCAAAAAAAAATAGTTTTGCTGATCTGTTATACATGAGAATCTATTGAAAATATACATAATGATAGATTCCTATTTGCTTTTTGTAAATAATCGAGGTAATCGTAAATTACTAGAGTTCAGCTCCCGAAAACTCATCGCATATTTAAAATAATCACCAGCAAAAGCTTTGATTTCCCTATTATAGGAAAAAATTAGTTGACAAGGCTTTTATATTGTAGCTCTACGTATCAGAATCACGGACATAGACCATACCTCTGTGTGTTGCGTGCTATACGTTTGTAACTTGCAAACGATATTTTGGTCGATAAATAAAGGAATAAATGAGAAATAGATAAAAAAAATACTGCATTCGAAAACTGTTTTGTATAAATTTAAAAATTGTACGAATGATAAAAATTGGAGAGAAACGTCAACGGTGGAGTAATACTCGTAGGAGTCCCTTTTTCTTCGTTTTGTTCCGTGTTCGTTCGTTTTCCTGCTCGTCGTCGAGGGTGGGCGAAGGAAGGAGGTTTTCGCCCAAGTTTGTTGGAAAATGGTGTCTAGTAAGACAATAACGCGCCATATTTCCCATCTCCAGCAGGCAGCAATAATAGATACGAATTGCTGTTGGAAATAAAACTAATAAAGGTTTTTCCAACGGCGGAGGGTTGGTAGCGGAGGACTCGGTGTCCCAACCCACTTAGCACTCCCCAGCTCCGTTATTTCGCGTTCGTTGTGTTCGCGTTGAATAACGTTGCGTCGGCGTTATTTGCTACTTTCGTTGTAGGTGGATACGGGGAGGAGGAGGACGACGAGAAGGAGCTCGCGCGGTTGCTGGATGAAGCGAGTGTAATATTGCTCGCAGCACATCATTGCGATTCCGCCGGCGTGTTCGGAGAAGAGAAGCCGGGAGGGTGGCGGTGGTCCGAGGTTGGAGGGAATTCTCGCAGGCGACGAGCTTTGTCGCCGGGAGCGGCGAGGGAGGCTCGCGGTGCCCGAGGGCGAGGGGTGGTCGGTGGTACCGGAGGAATCTTAATATAGTTCCATCGAGGTTAGTTGCGGGCGAATAAGTTTTTTGGAATCGTAAATAGTCGCGGGAGAGCTGAGGGGTCGCGGGATGACGAGAAGGCAGAGGGCGAGAGAGAGGGAGGGCGAGAGGGAGGAGGTTCGTTTTGTTTCGAGATATCGGGGATAGGAACGGGAAGTAGTCGCGCCGCGAGGAGGAATGATGGATCACGATCGTTCTGGGCGGGAGCAGAAAGGTTGACGTAATCATTTCTGTCTCGTTCAATTTATTACCGGCGTCTTCCTACGCGTACATCCGTAGTATAGGGGTCCCCCATCCGATTCGACGGATCAGGCTGATATTCAAGAATTATTTGACGAGTTTGCGGTGTTAGCGGAGATTTCAAGACTCAAGGGTTGAACGGTGCACGGGCAACGGGGGACGCGACGGGGGACGCGGAATTTATTCACGGATTTAACTTTAACCGGAGGAAATTGAGACGCTTCTTCTTCGGGAAGGCTCGATTGCGTTGGGAAATAAAATGGGTGAGAAACGAACTCTATGGAGAGTAGAGTAGAGAGTCTGGGGCGCGAGTTGGAAAAAATGTTCCGAACAAAGTGGAAGCAAAAAATAGAGTAAACGTGGATAAAGGCCGGGAAAAGTGTAAGCAGGGTTGGAAAATAATTTGGAAGTGGGATAGAAGGAAGAACGGAATACGCAGATGGGAGAAGTGGACGTCTCGAAAATTAACAGCTAGACAAGTCAATAACTGAACAAATGGATAGATAAATAGATAAATTGGTAAATGGATAGATGAAATAAATGGATAGATGAAAGAAAACCGAACTCTGGATGGAAATGGCGAAGAGGTGGATGCGTGTGGAAAAAAGGAAGAACTGTGGAGGGTAGATTGTGCGGGAGCTCCTCGGAAAATTGAACGACTCTGTAGAGAAACGAGAAGCAGGATTGTTAGGAAAAAATAGAAACTCCGCGTAAGGCGATGTAGGAGATCGTTGACGAGTGCTGCGAAAGGCGAGACGAGAACTATAAAATTCCAGCGATAAGATAAAGAAAGAGTCGAGGAGAGTACACATACGAGAAAATTCCAGCGGAGATAAAAAAAATAATTTTAAATGCGAACAAAACTCTTCGACAGCGATGGAAAGAGTATAATGGAAAAAAAAACAATAGCGAAACTCGGCAAGAAGCAAGTGAGAAAAAGCTGTGCAGTTGAAATGGTAACCAGAGAAGGGGGGGAGAGGTTATGGAAAAGCTTTTTTGGAAATTGGGAAAGAAGGAAGTTCGCGAGAAGGCTTTGCGGTCGATCGCGTTTCCCTGTGCTGTCGGAAGATACGTATGCAGCGATCGGGCAAGATGTTGCGGGTAAATTGTTAGGCAACTGCAGAATCCGCGTAGGTGTTCGATCGAGGTGCGAGTTACACGGAAGAGGCGTCAGCCGCTAGAAAAGAGACTACCGGGTCGTTAGAGAAAATAAATCTTAGGAATATTTTTCTGTAACTGGGTGAACCGACGGAGAGGGAGGATGAAAAAAGCGAGGCGTCGAGGTGAGTGAAACGGGAAGAAAGAGTGGTATGGAAAAAAATGAAGAAAAAAAGAAGGAAAAAAAGGGAATCCAGGTCGTTACGTTGTTGCCAACGGAGTCGGAGAATGGCACCCGCCTCGTAATTTATCTACGAATGAATCATTGCCCACAACAATTGTTCGGGGCACGCTCCCACATTATACGAAGCTGCGGGATAAGGAAGAGAGAGAGAGGACGAAAGGTGCGCGCGGAGAGTAGCAGCGAGAAGAAGAAAAAAAAGGACGGGGGAAAAAGGAACCTCGAGGTCAACAATGGAATACTTCGTCAACGGACATTACGAGAGGACGCGACGCGGAGGATCATGTCCACCCAGAGATTCATCCTACGCCCTCGCGAGTTAATCCGTAACCACGAAAACGACGCAATTAACCTACCGCCAACCCGAAACACGTGTGAAATGGTCGATGAAGAAAAAAGCGAGTCGGGAAACGAACCGGAAACGAGAGTGAGAAATTCTATTTTTACCAAAAGCCACGCCATTTCTCGATCAAGATCGCGACCATCGCTGGAGGCACACCTCCGGTTTGTTATTTCCGCCCAAAATGAGTGGATACCCCGCTTTTCTCCTCACCTTACAATTTTCGCCGTTTTTGGTACCGTTTTCGTGGAATGTCGAGTATTTCGCGACATTTCGATGGTTGTGAGCTTTTCCGAGGAGGGGTCTCCGGAGGCAGGGGAATCGGTATTTATACGAATGCAGTCCGTGTGTTAATGATGCCGATTCGTGGATCAATAAAGTGGCGATCGTAAATTACGATGCCATCCGAGGAATGTCTGGAATATTATAGGAATATATTTCCCTCGTTCGGTAGGGAAGCGAGTCTCGGCAGTTGTCAATCCCTCTTCTTCCCACCCCCAAGCCTGCTTCACCCGCGCCGAAAGAAAGGCGCAAGTTAGGGCAATTGCATTTTCCACACGTCAGAGCAATTTCGTTTGGGAAATCTCAAGGCCCGGAGAGTTCCCCTCCGCGAGCGAAAAGCTATGCGGCAACGGTATTCTTAAGATGAAAGTCAATACCTTTGAGATTGGGGTGGTTCGTTGGGTCGGAGGACAACGCTCGTAGCGCTACGTAGAGAGAGAGAGGGCGAGAGAGAGAGAGAGAGAGGGCGAGAGAGAGAGAGAGGGAGAGAGAGAGTGAGAGAGTTGGGGATCGGCATCGGTTCGAAAGCAATTTGAGCGTGGAATTACTTTGGGTCGACCCTATTGTTCCGGCGTGGCGAGGCGAGCCCGCGGTGGTGGGTCGGATGGTCGACGCACCAGCGATAGTATTCGTAAGAATCGTTCCGGATCTCTTTTTTCACACCGTCTTTCTTCCGCAGAGCCGTGACAAAATCGAGCAGCGACATCGAGATGCGAAAGGCAAGAGAGACAAGAAACGTCGCACGTCCGACGAATGGGAGAAAAACTATAAAAGAGTCCGGAACGTGGGTCGAAACGGGGCAGGAGGAAGAGTTCTGGGGAAATACTTCCGAGAGTCGAGTGGACGGACGATGAGATATGCAAATAGCGCGAGCGGAAGAGGTGCGAGACCTCCGAACGACGAGAAAGAGTTTCGCGAGGCGGCCAACAATTCCGAGTGGCGAGTGAAAACTGAAAAAGCGTTGCGACAATCGCGGTAACGCGAAACGGAGTTCCACGTGTCGAGGTACAAAGAGAGAGAGAGAGAGAGAGAGAAAGAGCGCGAAGAAGTAGGTACGCGAAGAAGTGGGTACGCGAAGAAGTAGGCACGCGAAGAAGTAGGTACGCGAAATAGAGTTCCACGCGTCGAGGCACCGAGAGGGAGAAGCAGCGCGAAGACGCACGCGAAAGAGAGTTCCACTCGAGCAGGAGGGAAGAAGAGTTCCGAATGACGAGCAGAATTGCGAAGAGTGTTGCGATTGGATTTGGGAAGTTGGAAAGCGCGTTGAAGAGAATGTAGTAGAGGAGAATCATCATCAAAGTAGCGATTACCAATCGGAGTACCGAGGAATCGGTCGTTCCCGAAAAAGAGTTCCGACGCGTGAGTAGAGATCAAAGAAGTTGGAGAAGTGCGCGTAGTAGGAAAATGTATCGAATAGTTAGGTACACGAGGAATGGGAAGAGTGCGGATAAAAGGGACAACTGCCTCGTGGTGGTCGCCCAGCGTCGAGAGAACCCCTCGCGACTCGGATAGACCGAGCATGCATCATGCATACGCGATGCTACTCTCTTCTCCGTCTCAGTCAAGGCTTTCCAAATTATACGAGATTATCGTATGGTAATTCGAAAATCCTATGATCCTCGACCGGAAAGGGTTACTACCCTTCCCGTCGAGCGAGTACCTCCGCATACCTCGCGATGCGCGTTCTCCCGGCGTCGCCGCGTGTCCCCGCCCCCGACCCCCTCGTTGCATCGGGGGTCCAGCGCGGGGCAACGTGTCGCCCAGTCATCGCGATTAGCTCTCGCTACGGACTACTCTCGCTCTCGTCCCGCGTTCTGAACCAGGTTTAATATCGGGCTACATTGCGAAATGTCGAGCGACCCCCTGAGCTATGCGAGGCACGGTCACGCCGCTCCGATCCGAGGAACCCGGGGACGCGTCACTTTGACATATTGCAGTCGTAGGAATCCATTATATAGTCAATTACTCTGCCTCCCTGCCTGCCTGGTCGGGGAAAATTCGACCCCCGCCCTTCGTCCGCGTTCATTTTTCCATCGTTTTCCCTATATTTCAAGCCTGACGCGCACCAATCGGAGGCTGCAGAAATATATATATTCCCGCCGTCCAACTTCGAGTTCCAACATTTTTTTTAAAAAAGTAATTTTCTAAAAAAATGAATGCAAAAATAATTAGATAAATCGATTAAAAAAAATGGTTTTCCTTCAACGCTCCGGATCCAAACTCTTCAGAGAAGCAAAATTATACAACATTCGAGCTTCCTATTGCCAAAGTTTTGTAGCCACGGTAAAATTAAACGTAGCGACGAGAAAATTTCGCGAAACTTGCGTAAGTCTGAAAAAGGACGGCAACAGAGCGAAGAGATTGATAACAAATTTACAATATTTGAAGAGTGGAGGCGGTGTGTTATTGATTGTACAAACATCGAGCGTATTCGCTCGAGGTGTCGTTCTTTCATCGTTACAACTGTTTTGTTTGCATTCATTTGCATTAATTTACGTTCGATAATTCGTCCTCGGTGTTTGCTCCGTACATGTTCATCGACGACACCGCCGATGCAGACGATGTTTGCCACGGCGTTTACAAATTCCGCGATACGAGTTCGCGAGAGTGGCGACACATTTCGCAGTTCGGTGCGAAGGTTTCTCCGATATCGACTTCCTGCCGTAGTGCGGATAACGCCGCGATTTCACAATTTTTAAGTCGCGTTGGAGTCATCGGTGAGAAATGCAACGAGCGTCACGAGCGGAAGTCGCGTTGATCGGCTGACAATCGGTTCTTTGTGTCCTCTCGCCGCAGCCCAATTTCGTATCAGTTTTCTAGCATAACACCGTCGTTGCGCTCGTTCTCTCGATTGGGGAGGAAAAATGGCGTCGATTCGATTGTACATGGCGCGCTAAGGAACAGCAGCATCCGATGATATCGCTCGCGGCGCGTCGCGGGAGCGCGATATCGGTGAGGATCGAATGGAGGTCTGATTGTTAAAAATGATCGCGTATCAGGATTCTGGAATCTGTAGGTTTCGACAAAGTGAAAATCTCGGAGGGTGGCCGATGACTTTTATCCGCGGAGCCAATGATACTCGACGGCGCGCGACTCTCGTGCCGCCGCCGGATGATTCATCCGAGAGCAACGCTATTGTTGTGCCGAAATGACGGATCTGGCCAATTCCAGGAGACGCTGTCCTGATCCCTCCTCTCGCAACCCTCCGCTCTACTACCGCGCGCACGTACGGCGACCGACACCCCGTGGCCAAGGAAGCGACGGGAGGCCGGAAGAGCTTTTCTCGCGCGGAGGTATTTATTTTTCGGGGGAGACGGAGTTAATTCGGACTCGAGCCGAGAACGTGATCGGCAAACCGATCCCAGCTTCATCCCCTATCGGGGCGCGATTCTCGCCACCTTTATTTCACAGCCTCCAAAAACCAAACTGTTACGAGTGAATTACGCACCTTCGACCATTTCTGCCTATCAAACTCTTTCCGTGACTGCTATTTCTCGTTTGCTCCTTCGCTCCTTCACCTCGCGTATGCTTTCGTTCGTTGTTCCATTATTCATCAATTAATTCACGTATTTATTCGTCAATTTTTTTTTTGGGGAATTTTTGTGGCGGAAAGCAATTTTTGTAACTAAGTAAAAGTTGCGAAGCGTGAATTCAGCTTGACTAGTCTATTTGATACGCAGGTTCCCTTTTCGTTGGCCTCGCGACAGCGATTTTTGGTCTTTTATCGGATTGGAAAAAATAAAATGAAAACTTGGCGACGAACGAGTTTCAAATTACAATGAACACCAACGCAGAGGTATGATTCCTGGTTTTGGGAGAGCGTTTCCGAATTTGGAAATTTGGAGCTTGGGGCAATTGGATAAATAAATTGATGGGTTATCAGCTTCAAGGTCATTTCTAATCTGATTCCCGACGTTTTCAGGAACGACCAACGCATCGACTCGAGGTGATACAATATTGACGGGGCTATTTGCTCGTTGGGGATCCCGATTAATTTTCCCTCCCGTCAAACGGACGTTCGATTCGTTAAATAATTTCCGGCGCACGCGTCACATTCCGTCGTAGCGGTGGCTAAAAGTCCATCGAACGGTGACAGCGCGACACGGAGAACCGATGCAATTTGTCGCGAGTATCACGTTCCGCCGTGAACGGCCTATCAGTGGTATTTTTAATATCGCATATCGAACAGTTTCCCGAGAAGCACTGAAAAAGGGCGAAAATGGTCAGAATAATAAGAGGAAAAAAAATTGACAAACAGTGTAGGATATTTTCCGGAGGGAATAATTTTTTGGAACAAGGTAAACGACAAAAAAACGACGGCGGTGAGTCTAGAATGGAAAAAAACACCATTTTTACGGAGAAAAGTACGCAAAACGTGTCTGGAATCGTAATGTTATTCACGATTTCGTAGAAAACGGTCAGGCACCAAGAAACAGATTTATTTGCATAGGTAGTACGCGTCTGTCAAAATTCAGAGAAATAACAACTGTGCTGGCATTACGAAGTTTGCTCGGCGAAGCGTTTTTTGCGGGTTTCTTGTGAAAATGGAGAAAAAATTCAGAATATGAGAAATTGAAAAAGAGGGGGAAAGATGTTTGGAAAATGGGAGAAATAGTGGAAATATGGGAGATAGGAGAAATACGAAGGGAACGGTGATTACGGCGGAATAACGTGGAGATAAAAGATAGCGGGAGCGGAACGAGGGGACGATGAAGGGTGGAGAAGGAAAAAATGGTATCGTAACGAGAGTTGTTTCCATTTCTCGGCTTCGTCGAGTTTTTTCATGCTATTTTTTCAATCTTCTTACACTCGCCCCTCTCGCTATCTGGGTCGTATATTACGAAATCTATATAAATTACGGCAACGAAGAAACTTGGCCCTTAATTATTTCCTAGAAGCTTTTGTGCGTCCGCGTCTCGTGTCTCGTGTATTTCTATATATTTACGAGTCGCGGCCCCTCGACCGCCGTTATCGCCTGACAAAAAATCCCCACGGAGATGAGGAACCGGAGTGAGAAAAAAAGGTAACAAAAAAACAAGCACATTCAACGAACGCGTAACGAACGACTTGCCGCACGAAATGAGAAGGACACGAGAGATGCTTAACGCTTCAGGAAATTGCGATAATTGCGCGTAGGGCTACGCGGAGAGGAGAAGCGAGGAGAAGCGAGGAGAGGCGAGGGACGAAACAATGCGGGGGGAACGAACGGCCATCTCCGCGTGAATTTTTCCATAGTCGAACGATGCCCGGAACACGTTTTTCTTCGTCTATTTTTCTAATCCATTTCTCTACGCCACTCTCGTATTTACGACTGGGAATAAAAAACTGGGCTCGCGATTGCTTTTTGTCCCTCTTCCCCGGATCTATTCCACGACCGAGTCTCAAAATTCCGGCGCTCGCGGAGCTTTCGAAAAAAATTCGTCCGCCACGCGAGACCGCTACCCGCACATTTCCGTCGATATCTCGAAAAGTATGGATTTGAGGGGAAAAAGTCAAGGGGAATAAAAGGAAGCTCTTGAAAAGTACTCCAAAAAAGGTCGGATAGTCGAAAGGCGTAGGAGCGATATTTCGCGAGATTCGCATTTATTTTCGTTGAAAAACGCGGAATTATCTCTTTGCTCTGGGAGAGACACGCGCGCGGAACTCGACGTTGACTCACGGTCGCGCATCGCGACGGACCATTATTCCACGCGAATTCGTCCTTTGACGGTCCAATTTCACATCAGTGTAGCCAACGCCGAGAGGAGCGTGGCGGGAGAATAAGAAGCGATGGGATGAAAGAGATGGAAAATAGCGAGTCCCCCGATTCTTTCCTCCCTGTCTCCCTCCCCGAGGTGGATCGCCCGCGACGAATGGGGTTCGGAATTTTTTTGCCACGTCGGAGAAGCGTGTACGAAATTTCGAGTAGACTCGGAGATTCACGCCGCTCTATTCGTCTTATCTCGTCTCCTCTACTGATCGCCGCGCGAATTCCATTTCGCCGGTGTTTCCTCCCTTTCTTCTCGGAACGCTCTCGTGCCGGAGCTTCCATCGAGCTTAATGGCATCTCTAGTACCTACGTCGAATATATACAAATCTCTCAACGTCCTCGCGCCACGTTCGCATCTCTTCGAACAAAAGTCTATTTTCCTCCGGACTCCGTCGAAACAATAAGTAAAAAAAAACCACCCCCGCGAACCGCGATAAGGGTGAATCGAGAGACCAGCTACGAAATTGAATAGTCCTCGTTGGCGCGAGGTTGCGAACGCCGCGAATTTATTTTTATTTTTTTGGTAAAAAAAAGAAGAAGTAAAAAACCGGGGAAATTGGTTCGTGTTTTCTGCGCAATGCTGGTTAATTTTCGAAATGGTAAAGTCGTTGCTCGTTATCCGGGGCGCTAACTCTGTCGTTCGGTCGCGTTGCGTAATAAAACAATCGCGCGTTCGAGTTATTCGTCGGGATCTTGGTTCGCGCCTACTCTGCTCGTTCGCTCTCCCTCGGGGTCTCTAATAAGTCCTTCCTCGTCGCTTCGCGCTCCGTAAATCCATCGCGGGCTCCACGAAAAGGCGCCGGCCGAAAAGGCCTCTCCGCGTATTTATTGACACACGATGTCGAGTCAAGTATGTGCCGGCGTTTGCTCGAGTGTGTTTTCCTGCTGACGTGTTTGCCACGGCTTCGAGTGTTTCTCCACGGTTTATGATTCTACAGTATCGGAGGAACCCCCCCGGCGCGCGTCGGTCTTACGTCTCCGCGTCGTCTTCCGCTGCGCGCACCGGGGCGAGAGGTGTGGCCGCGTCCGCGGGGACGAATTTGCCCGTAACGATCGACGATTAGAAGTCCGACGGAAGATAAGAGAAACGTAGGCGCCGCGAATGAAACTTTCGAAATGGACGATTAAACCGTAAAGCTTTCGAAGTTTCCAATATAAACGCGAAATCCAGCATCCACCGAGAAAATTTGAAACCCGTAGGCGGTGAAAAACCGGAGAAAGATCGGTGAAAAATCGGTGGAAAATCGGTAAAAAATCGGTGAAAAATCGGTGGAAAATCGGTGAAAACTCGGTGGAAAATCGGTGGAAAATCGTTGGAGAATCGGTGAAAAATCGGTGAAAAATCGGTGGAAAATCGGTAAAAAATCGAGAAATCGGAGAACAAAATCGGGATACCGGCGGAGAAAATGGTAAATCGAGAAACTGGGAGGAAAAAACTTGAGAAATCGGCAATAGAAATGGAGAAATCGGTAGATATAATCGAGATATCGGTAAAAATGTCGAGCAGTCAGAAATGATATGGAAAAATGGGTGAAAGAAAATCAAAAAATCGGTACAATTCGAGAGATCGGTAAAAAAATTGGCGACAAAGATCGAGAAATCGGTAAAAAATCAAATAATCAGTTTGAAAAATAGAGAAGTGGGTAGAAAATCGGTAAAAAAAATGGAGAAATCGGTAAAAAGTGGAGAAATTGAATAGTAATTTTAAGACTCCGCTGGTGGTCGAGCCTTTCCCGGGGAATAAAGTACAAATGCGAAGTAATTTTGCCGATCGGCGAGGAACGAAGAAGATGGATTGTTAATTTTTTGCGCGAAAACATCGTTCCCCGGTTGTATTTCTGGTGCTGTGGAGAGTGCTTCGCAACGCTGGTTCATGCCTGGACGGAGCTATATTTGCATGACAATGACCAATTCCGTGGACATTTGCTCTGGCGGAAACGTCGCGAGCGAAAGCCAGGATTTTTGGCAGCGATGGGCAGGCGCACGCGAGCACTCGAAAACGCGGGGAGCTTTGTCGAAGAGAATTACGCGATACTCGATAAGTGGCGAGCGATGTCGACAACCTCGTCCAGTTTCACCGTTCGATTCTAACGTCTCGAGTCTAGTTTCTTCGTCTGATCGTCAATTGTATCGTCAATTCCATAAACTATTTAACGACCAATCGCATCGACGAATAAGAGCTTTATTCTCGGAAATAATTGCCGTTTCGAATCTAGCAAACCAGCCGTTAAACCAGCGAGTACTTACATCGCAATGTAACGCGCGAAATCAGATTGGATTTACCCATCACGGCTTTTTTCTCCTTCCTTTTTTCTCTCCGTTTTCTGCTTTCCTTCTTTTTTTTCCGCCCTTTTTTTCTCTCTCGAATTACGGGCGACGCAAACTCGACGAAAGCGTGGTCGTTAGGCTGTTGAGCTGTTAAAGCTGCTAAAACGTCGTTAAGCTGCTCGGATGATTCAGATCCATCGATAATAATTTTTTTTATGGTTTTTTTTTCAGAGACGTCTTCCGTGGCAAAGTCTGAAGTGACGACGAGTCTCCAAATTATTGACGAGAAAAACAATTTTTGTTTTCGAAATCGAATCGATTTTTTTCTCCAACGATCGATAAAGAATTTTTCAAGCAACAAAATGGATAACGCCCAAAATGGTTAACATCCAAAATGGATAACGTCCAAAATGGATAACGTCCAAAATGGATAACGTCCAAAATGGATAACGCCCAAAATGGATAACGCCCAAAATGGATAACGCCCAAAATGGATAACGTCCAAAATGGATAACGTCCAAAATGGATAACGCCCAAAATGGATAACGTCCTAAATGGATAACGCCCAAAATGGATAACGCCCAAAATGGATAACGCCCAAAATGGATAACGTCCTAAATGGATAACGTCCAAAATGGACAACGCCAAAAATGGATAACGCCCAAAATGGATTTTGGATGTACATCCAAAACATTGCTGTGCGAACGATTAAAATGAAACAAATCGAACAAAAAACGATTATTGTTCGACTGTTTCCGCGGTTGTAATAGTTTGATAAAATGGTTTGAGAAATAGATTGTTTTTTTTTCCTGCAAAGAAATCGCATTGATTTCATGTCCGCAGTAATTTCCGTGCGGGGTAACGATTACCATAAAGGTAAATCGCCACGCGTTTCATTGCTCATTTCTCCGCGAGAGAACAACGATAACAATTAAAAGGAACCCGGAGCTCGGCTATCGTTATCGTTATTATGTAACGCGAGGGAAAATATTCAGCGGCGGTAGTAGAGACGAGGGTGAATGGAGCGAGGGCAACTAGGAATGCCGAGGAGAGGAATAGAGAAGGCCAATGGCAATGATAGCTCCGCTGCATTTGTTGATTGCTCGAGAAGTTCGCGAGGAACGAAATTCTGGCAAATGATCGTTCCTATAGGCGTGGATACGATAATACGGTATTAGTTCGAAGATGAAGTGAGATTGGGGCGAGTCTCCCGCGGGAAGAATTACTGCCGGGATAAAGAACCGATTAGCGGGAGACTGGCGTAGAATCTCTATGCAAATCAGCGTTGATGGGAAATATAAAAGCCTCTCCCGCCAGTTTTGGGATAATAAACAGTCGAAAAGCAGACGAGAGCGACTCCATTCGTCGGCGTGACACAACGACGTCGTGAAAATATCACCGTCTCGGGCAAATTACGGAGAATTTCAAACTCCGGCTACGATTTTCCACGACCCGATGATCATCCAGGCTCGAATTTACTCGCACAGATCGCCAAATTTGTCCGAGAATAATTCTTTTCAATTTTCTTCTCATTTTTTTCTAGTAAGTCCGCTAAATTATTTTGTCTTTGAACAACTTAAAAAAATTCTCCCTTCGCTTGAAAATCGTTTTTTCAAAAATTTTATCCGCGGTTTTGTAGACCTTCATGTTTGCGAGTCGGAAACCTGGATTTCGACTTGGTCGCCACGTAAATTTATCCGACCAACCGAGGAAGCGTTATAAACTCTCGCTGTACTCCTCTGCAGCTCGTTAACCAACCTACGTATTAATAATTGTACTTTGAAATGGGTAAAAAAACTTGAAACGCATTTTCTCAATTTTTTTCCCCTCATTTTCGCCCTAATTACGAACCTCGAATCGCGCTGAAAACATTACACGAGTCGTATAACGGTGAACGAATCGTTGAGAGTAATCGGTACGATGAAAATACGTTTTCGAACGGTAAACCACGTCGAATCGATGATTTCCAAACAGTTTGACGACGAATTTATTGTCGTCGGGACCAGATTTCCCGATTAGTCTCACATTTTGGACCGCGTCGTATTTATATTTTATTTATCTATTTGTTAAAAATAATTTATGTCTTTTTATAAAAGATGTATAAATAAATTGTAGGATGTATAACGCGTAGAAGACAAGAGGAGAAATTCGCGAAGGGGTTCGAGCGAGCGGCAGGAACGTAGGTACGAATGCACGGAGGAGAGAAATCCCTCATGGTATCAGAGGATCCGGTTTCTTACGTTGAGCCCACGTCGTTGGGTGAAGGAGCGTCAATAACAATATATCTTTTAGCTAGCGAGAATAATAATTGGCGTAGATAAGGGGAGCCTCGAAATTGATTGCGTCTAGGTTGAAAAGTATTTTATTTCCTCGTTAAGACGTATAAATAATTGCGCGTCTTCGTCCGTACATATATATATATATATACAAATGAATATGGTATATATATATGTAGGCGCACGCAGGGAGAGACACGCGAGGATAGAGGAAAACGCGGGGATATGTAAGTAGAGAGAAAGAGGCGCGTGTTCCCGGTGCGTAAAGAGAGTCGAGTGGAGTCCGCGTCCACGGGCAGGCAGCGTGGACTAATTTGAGAAATAAATTCATAAAGCTTTAAACGAAGGCGGCCAACTCTGATTTCAAAATTAAATCTTAAACAGATGGAATTCGGCCCACACACGCGCGTCTCTTCGTTCCCTTCGTATTATCCTCTCTCTCTCTCTCTCTTTCTCTTGTTCTCTCTTTCTCTCGTTCTCTCTTTCCCTCGTTCTCTCTTCTCCCCAGCCCCCCATCTTCGTGGACCGCGCGACGCGACGTTGACGCGAACGCGTGACGCGCGCGAGCGGAGAGAGCAGAGAAGATGGACGACGCGGCACGGAATGGAGGCTCGCGGAGCCGGCGGGGGGAGAAGGGATTAGTGAGCGGTATTCAACGCTAACCTAAAATATCGCCGTCAGTTAAAACGCTATCAGTTCTAATAAGCGATAATTTATATCTCGCCTATGAAACGAGATTAAACAAATGACTGCGTCGAGTCGCGCGTCTCTCTGCGACACACGCGCGAGATTCGAACGTTCGTGCACGCCGTGGAGATCTCCTCTCCAACGGACTGGCTATGCGACACGCGTGAACCGTACGTGGAACAAATTTTTCATTCGCTTCTTTCCTCGTTCCAATCACGTGAGTCCAAAAATTGTCGCGATAAAACCGAGGGAAATCTTAAAAAATCGAAAACGACGAAATAAATAGAAACAAGCTGAAAAAATTCGAATACAATCGGGAAAAATATTCGATCAAAGTATCGTACCCCGCGAGGCTATACTATTCATCGTGGTCGGTTTTTAACCCGAGCAATAAGGATGGGAAGCAATTTAATTGCGCGAAGATGTTACTCGCGATGGAAATAATCCTGCGAATCGGTCGCGTCGAAATTCGAGAGAATTGACGCTAATCGTTATTATTCGCTCAACGAGCTGGCAACGAGCAATAAAAAATCGAAAGCAATCTATTTTTATGAAAACATCGGCCGCATCAGAAATATTAACGACTAGGTTGGAGCAAAAAAAAGAAAAAAAAATTCGTTGGCCCTTCCAATTACGAAGATCCAAAGTTGCCTTTTGCCACTTCACGTCTGTAAGTCCGCCGCTTAGTTTTGCGAGGAGAGGGAAGAGGGAAAAAAATCAGGCACCAAAGCGAAGAAATTTCGGTGCGGTCGAGCATTGAAAGGTTTTCGCGGAAGATGCGTCACGCGACGCGTGTACCGAACGTTTGCGCGATAACGACGCGGATTCGGATGAAATGCCGTCGGTATGTTTGCTGATGCAAAGGTCATGTGTCGCGTCGCGAGGATTAAGCGGCTCCGTCAATTCCAAGGAAGTTTGCGATGGATCGGTACGACGAAGAGGTCGAGGTCTAAACGCGTACGCGCGAGATCTAGGATTCGAGCGAATCGCGCGGATGATACAGAGTTGCGTCGGAGAGCCGCGGACGAGGAGGGCCGAGAAGGGCGAAAAACGAAGACTAGGTATGTACGCGCTGATCGAGTGCAGTTCGGACGTGGAGTCGATAAAGCGAAGAAAACAAATCGTTATCGATCGTTGGCGGAGCAGCGAGAGAGAGAGGCGAGCGAATCAACTTTTTTCTCGCGCCCCATAAGTCTGGAATTCCATCAGGGCCTCGTTTCAGAAAAATGATCCCTGATTTCGAAATGGAAATGGTTCCCAAGATCGGAAGTCGAAATTGGGAGAGGGCGCGTCGCATCGCACCTGCGCCGTGCCCTATCTCGCGAACGGTCGCTCCAGCGGAAAAAACCGTAGACACCGTTTCTGAAGAGAATTTTCTCGGCTACATATTCGTACTCTAGAGTTTTTCCCGAGAAATCGACCCTTCTCGAGATATCGGCGGAAAAGCGTTCGCCACGCGATACCACCTCGCCCCGCGCGATACCACCTCGCCCCGCGCAACTGGTCCAACTAACCAAACCATTTCCCTACAAAAGTCGTCCACAGTTTGTTTGTTTTTGGCCTCTGCTGCCGGTCACTTCCCTCGCTTTTGGTCCAATCAGATGACCGCGATGATGTCATCGCCCTGCGGAAGGACGCGTCAGCGTTATCTCTTCGGAGAGGAGGAAGATGGAAAAAAGGGGAAGCGGTAGGCGAGGGTACGGCAAAAGTCGCGTGGAAATTTGATAAATCGGGGATAACCAAGGAGAGATGTCGGAGGTAGCGAGTATTTGTTGGCAGAGTGGAAATAGGCGGATTGTTTCCCAAGTGAAAAGAGGATGAAAAAGATTTTACGCGACGGGTCGGTCTTTTACCCTTGCCCTTATAAAAAGACCCGAAGCTAATCCTACGTAACTGGAACAAAAGATTCGCTCGGTGAACAAAAAACCAGTTGCCCCCTGCGCTCTTACGACGCATCGTCCGTCGTGATCGATAACTGCGGAGCACGCACGCGACAAAATTCCTCTCTCTCTCTCTCTCTCTGCGTGGTACCCGAGCAATGGCGGTGCAAAAACGCACGTGACGACGAAATAGCTCTGAATAAAAATCGACTGACGGGGCGCGCGGATAACGTGATATTTTTCCGTTTCCTTTTTTTTTTTTTTTTTTTTTTTAAGCCGCAAGAAAGTCGCGGAGACGCGTGTCCGAGGGGAGGCGAAAGCTGAGTCGCCAGTTAATAAAACGAGTAGCGTGAAATGTCTGTACCGCGTGTTGTTGGCGGTGTTTACTTTCAATTCGCGCGTAGCGATCGCGAGGGGTAGCCAGATGCGCTGGAACGTCGTCCTGCATGTGAACGAGATCCCGAGGGAGTTGCAGCAACCCCCAAAAGTAAAGGTCGACGAATCGCGGAGACAAAACAAGGCGAGGCGGAAGTGTCTCTGCGCTCCTCGTCTCCTTTTTTCCCCAACTTTGAGCCGAAAAGCTGTAGAAAAAAAATATTTTCCCAGAGCTTTTCTAGCCTTTCCGACTGGCTGATATTTTGCGATCAGCTTGCAGCGAGAGAATTATCCGAAAATCCTCGTTTTTTTGGCACGTTTCGAGGTCTTTGTCTTGTTTGTGTTTTAACTAGAGTTGTACCATTTTTGGGAAAAATTTGCGGTTGCAAATTTTGTGTATCGAGTCGATTGTGCCGGAAATGTTGGTGCCGTTGTAACGAGTCGCATTGGAAGCGGGCGTCGAGGAGACAACGAGGAGGATTGTGGCGGTGGGAAGGTGAAAAAAGGGAAAGAGAGGAGGAGAGAATGATAATGGAGGCAGCAGAGATGGCGGAACAATTTGGCAAAGGCAGAGTTGGAGGTTCGGTCTAGAACGCATCTGTACGATTCCCATGACAATTCGGTGCGCGCGGTTTAAGCTAACGAGAGAGAATGGGAATTCGTCCCTGTTAGTAGCCATGGTAACCGGGACGTGACCACGTTGCCCATGGGACAGAAGCGTAGCCGGGAGTGGAATCGCGGGGGTGAGAGTCGCCCCGAGTTCGAGGGCAAAGGACGAATCTCTCCCGCACCCTCGGACGTCCTGTTTCGAAAACTCCACGTTTCGCTGACGAGTTGCCCGCGCGCACCGGAGAAAGCTTCGTTGTACATCAGCCGCGCGAAATCGAGCTGCGAAAAAGTTTCCTCTTCGAAAAATCCGAAACAAATGTCCGCGAAAACACCCATCCATCTGCCCGAGCGTATTCTCCCGTATCTGCGAAGAAATAAACAGCGGGGAAAAACAAACGAAACGGGCTGCGATCGATCCATGCGTGGAGTTCTTACCATTCGAGCGCGCGGCACTTCCAACGTTTCGTCGGATATCTCGAAAAGTATCGACGTCACGGAAAAAACTCACTAAAAACAAACGAAGCTCGAGAAAAGCTCTACCAAAAACGTTCCGTACGCCGATCGCCTAAGATTGATATTTCGCCTGTTATTTGCAAAAAACCGCGAACCATTCCACCGTTCCGATCTTTGTCCATCTACCTATCTACATATATATCCATCAGGATGGTAGTAAAAAATTAAATTCCGTCCGGCACCCAGGCGCGTTCTGCTCGCAGGTCTATCTCTGGAAAAGTTACCCGCGCGTTCCCGAAATTCTACGAAATATCCTCCTCGTCCTGCGGGAACCATCGAAACGAAGATAGACGCGGAAAGTCGCGCAGGCGAACGCAATCGCTTCTATCCCTTCGAGCTCCCGTTACACGACCTACAACCCCGCGAGGAGCCGTAGAATCGTCTCTCCTCCGCCTCTCCGCGGCATACCAACGATCGCGATCGTTCGCGCTCCCTCGAAAATTAAGGAGCTCCCAAAAAAACGAAAACAAAAAACGACGGAGGGACAAAAAAGGGGGGAGAAAAAAGGAGCATAAAAATGTAACAGGACACGTCTGAGTTGGGAGGGCGGCTGAGAAAGGGCCATTTGCCGGCTCATTTTAAATCAATCGTCGACGCGCGACCCGGGGGAAAAAAATCCATAAAGACAAATAAAAAAGCCGCGGCAGATAACTGCGAGGGGGCGAGAAAAAAAGGTGAAATACGAGAAAAAATCTCGATCTTCGTTTTTAAAAAATTGATTTATCATTTTTTGTCCTCCATTTATTTTCTGTATTCGCCTATTTATTTATTTATTCTCGTTCTTTTTTTACCCAAACGAAATAAAACTGGCGAACACATTTTTTGCTCCCTTCGTCATTTTTCCCCCATGAATAGGTATAGTTATTTTTTGGAGTTGCGAGTTTATCGAGGCTTTTTTTTGCCTGCGTCGTCTCTCTTCGATGATCGAGGATGACGAAGCGGGGCGCGGAGACGAGGGGCAAATAAATAACGAGAAACGGCGAAAAAACGGGGAAGGAAACATAAAACGAGAAAACATCTCGACCGGGTAAAATATTACGCGGAAAAGGATTACGACGCGAGAGCTTCGACTGCCGCGAGGAGTCGCGTCGCGACGGATGGACGAGATCCTTCGGGGATCAAGCGTCGATCCCGTCGGGATAAGAGAACCGGATTCGCCGCGAATATCGAATTCGTTGCCATTTCGATGGTCTGCGACTATTTTCGATTCCCAGGCCGACGAAATTCGCTTCGGCGGATTGGATTATTAATGAAAAGCGTCGAGAGCATGAAAAATTGGATGAACCAAGTAAGACAATGAATATCGATAGAAAAATTTTAATCGCGAAGGTTTTAGGTAGGGGTAAAAAAAATATAGGGCTAAATAAGTCGAAACACCCCGAAGCGAGTTATTAAAACTGGAACGAGCATCGGGGGAGGATTATAAATAAATCCTAACCTAACTCAACGGGAACACGTTTCGGGTCAGATTTATTTTGACACGCGCGACAATGGCGAGAAGATCGGGGCTCGGAGGAGGGGAAGGTCGGCATTGTCCGAGTGTTTGCACTGTAACTCATCTATTCCCGGAGATCAATGCTCGCCCGTTTCCCCGGTATCGCGACAGCTCGTGCCTGGCTCTCCGGAATTAGCCAGAGCCGTGAGAAGAGTTACCCCGAGCGAGGAGAGTCGCAAAGGGATGTTGGACGGAGGGGGAAAAAAATCGCGTCTAGTTTCGCAAAGTCACGTTCGCGTCTCCTTTTTCGGCGAGGAGCTGCGAGGAGAGGAGCTGGGAGGAGAGGAGCTGCGAGGAGAGGAGCAGCGCGAGTGGAAGGCTCTTTGGTCGGCGAAACGCTCGGCCATTTTCGAGAGGAGCGTATGGAATAATAAAAAGTCTCGGAAATATCTATCTCTGCTAAATATCATCCTTCCCAGGGTTATGAATCACCGAGTTACCATTTGCCGTCGTTTCGGTCCGAAAAATAATTCCGAAATCCTTGAAAGTAGCGGCGGCTTGTTGAAAATTCTGAACCAGTCCTCCGGCGTCGTCGTGGTCGTAGTCGCAGGCCTGTTTTTTTAAGACCGTTCGTGTCTCGAGTAGGCGCTCGTGATTTCGAAATTTATTTCACATTTATTTATGCCTTTCTCAGAAATTAATCATGCCCGAGAATATAATTTAGATAAGGCGAGATCCGCCATGCCGGAATCTAACCTCCGGGAGAGCTCGAGAGAGATCCCGGAGATATCCATCGAAACTTCACGGACGAATAACGTTTCCATGGAAATTCTTCTGCCCGAAGAATTTATGCTTCCAAATTTCAACCTCGAATCACTTCTCGACTCTGGTCACATACGCGCACGCCCTTCTCTCCTTGCCCCCCTGTTCGTGGTTCCCCCCGCTCTGGGAAGGCGATCGAATCTGGGATGTGGGAAAGCGCGGGGAGGAAGATGGAAAACAAGAGAAAGAGGAGGCTCCGAAGAAAGGAGAAGCGTCGTTGAGGAGAGCGAAGGAAAAAAACGGCGAGGACGAGGAGAAATCGTGAAAGAGGACGAAAAAATGGGGGCGAGGCGGTTTGGGGAGAAGCGTGGAGGAGGAAGAGGTCGAAGGAAAGGAGAATGTGGGAACGATCCATTTCCGTCGAAGAGAGGGGCGCAATCGAGATGGAATCTGCGCCACGCGAGAGTAGCTCCCGACTTCAAAGTAGCGGAAGACTAGCTAGCCCAAGGAATATGAGAGATGTGGGATCAGCGTAAAAATCCACAGCAGACTTTCCTTATTCTCTCCCTTCCTCTCCCTCTCTCTCTCTCTCTCTCTCTATATATATATATATATCGTCGAGATTTCGATCTCGGTGCGTTCCCGATATTATTTAGTTGCTTCTTCACAAATAGAACGCGTAGCTCGAGGGCGTCCAGGCGGTAAGCCTCGGTACAGGCGTTAGGAGGAGGACAACGAGCCCTTCCACGAACGCGAACGAAAGCAAATAACGGGTTAATTGTTTGAGGAACGCTTCAAAGTACTTCGTTGGAAATTAGGCTGACGCTTCTTCGAACGGCGAACCAAGTTGGTCCGTCGCAGTAGCGTTTACCGCTCTCCTAGCACCTCGGCGTCCTCGACGTGAAAATTCCCTGCCGGATTTAGTCTAACGCCACAAAAAGCCGTACTTCTATGATTGCAGATCCCAAAAAAAGTGAAAATTCGTTTTTAGCCCACGTGCGCCGGTGGGCGAGGCGCGTTCTGGTCCCGGTTCGCTAGCGCGGCATTATCGGAGCTATCAGGAGGAGTCGCAGCGCGGGTCGAAAGATCGGTATCTCTTTGGTGTAGGATAACGCGCAAATGTAATAGGTTGAGCGAGACGGGGTTGCTTTTTGGGAGTTGAAAAGGTCGGGGGTGATTAGACGAGTTCCCTTTGTTGAAGTTTTGACCCCATCTTACCGCGTTCTATCTCTCAACGGCTGGTGGGCACCCCTCGTCCCCGAGATCCGAGATCCAAGCGCCCGCAACCGCCAACGTCCTTCTCTGGCCTCGCCGACCTACGATCTACCATCCTTCATCGGCTTGTTCAAATACTCCGGAGTAATTCTGTTTAGTTTGTTTGTTCCGCGCAGTTTCGCCCTTTGGCGTTCCTGTATATTAATAACTTTCCGCCTCCGTCCCTCGCGATCGTTGCCGCAGCCCCTTTTCGCCGCGGACAAGAAGAAGCAGAAGACGACGAAGAGAGAGAAAAAACAGCATCTACAACAGCTGAGTCAACGCGAAACGCTTCCGGGCAACAAAAAAAAAACCACAACCAGGATGATCCAACCGAGAATCGAAAGTGCGACTACGCGAATGTAACGAGACAAGGAAACAATGGACGTGGGATGGAAAATGGGCAGTGAAACGAATTTAAAACAGAGAGAGAGAGAGAGAGAGAGAGAGAGAGAGAGAGAGAGAAGGGGGGAAGGAGTAGAGGCGAAATGATAAAGGTAGGCGCGAGCCGGAAGCCTGTCAATGTAACGATGATTGCTACATGTAAGAAAATCCGAGAGAATAGTAATGAGGAACGATCGCCACGGCGTTCGAACGTAGCGTTGGATAAGAGGAATGTAAAATTAATGAAAGCGATAGAAACGGAAACGGTAGTGTGACCGTTTAACAATATTGTTATAAGGAGAGGCACCGGCGAGTAGGTTGGTGGGACTCGCCGGTCTCCACGTTGCACGTAGCGCATGCACGTAGGTGTACGTATCGGATACACCGCGGCGCATACGTGATCTCCCGCTGGTCCGGCCGAGGCGAGTATCGGGCGCCATGTTTGTTTTTCAATTGTTGGACTCACAGCGGGCCACCAGACAGGTTTAAATCAGCCTTCCTCGCCGCTGAGTTCCTCGCGTACAACTACCATCTCGCGCGCCTCTCACGGACTTCAAATACCCACCGACCGCAGCGACGACTCGGAGGTAGGAGCCGAAGAGGACGAGGCTGAGGAAGAAGAGGAGGAGGAAGAAGAAGAAGCGGGAGGAGGAGGAGAGGCAAGAGCAGCAGGAGCACCGGAGCCATAACCGTTATAATATACAAGCCTCGATACACGTACCGCGCGCGGAAAATAGTCTGGAGGATAGACCTTCTTCCGTGAGAGGCGACGAAGAAGGACCCGAATCGTGGCAAGCGGAAACTTGGACGGGTAAGCAAACGAAGAGATTCCTCGCTCGTCTCCTCGGCTCCGTTTCTGTTCGCTGTAGCAAGAGAAGGCCCTTCGGCGAGCTTCCGCACGAAAGATTTTGAGCACACAGAGATTTGGGAAAGGATTTCGTTCTCAACGGTTTGTCGACCATCCGTCGTTAGTACCCTACCGTTAATCGAAAACGTTAAACGTACTTTGGAAAAAGACCCCTTAAAAACCGCGTTGCCACGGACGAGAGACGTCCGGTAGCAGCGGCTGGCTGTGAGCCCGCGAGAATCTCTTCGCAGCCTACTTGGATGCAGCCTACTTAGACGCTACGCGACGACGAATGGGGAGCATGGATCTCGAAAACGGAGGGAACAGAAATACGGAAATGGTCACGTGTGGCGGAATGGACAATTCCGAAATCAGGGTAGACGCGAAGGGGGGGAATGCTAATGAATTTCGGGTCGTGTGACCCCACGGAAGTACCAAGTGTTTACGGTCTACCTGCTCTACGATAAAGTAATTTTCCCCGACTAAGCTCACTCCCAATTTTCGAATGGTCATTCAGCTTCGGCTAAACCGTTGCCAATTTGCGAACAACGGGAAATGTAATTACTCACCTCCCACATATTATATCGGACCCACCACGATGTACGTAAAAAAAAACGTCCAGTTTCGGTCCACACTCGCGCTTAAATTACCAAAAATGTCCATAAATCCAACAACTTCTCAGATTTTCCGACCAGCTCTGTAACGAACTGCGAAAAAATGGTCTGGAAATTTGTTCTCGGATGTTTATCTAAACAGTTTTGAACATCTTAAACGACTTTTCTCGTTTCTCGTCAAGAGTTGGTGTTGGGATACGAATTTTCTGACAGTCTCTCGACCTCGCGGTGAGATGGTGAATTTTACTTCTTAAGCTCTGAAAAGAGGCTATTTTTTTTAATGAATTTTCATGCATTCGTACACGTTGCTGCGATGCATATTGATGTAGCAAAGTTTTTATAAAACGTCAACTTGGATTACAGCAAAACATTTTTGTGAATAAAAATTGAGGGAGATAGATTTTAGAAAAATGGCTAACTGTATCTTCGGAGTGTATTTACCGAGATCAACGTTTTTTTTATTAATATCCATCACAGCAACGACCACGAGAATGAAAGTGAAAAAAACAAAACAAATTGGATCGGATTGTTCGGTTGTTCGTTGACATGCGAGCGTCCACGTCGCTGAAAGGTGTACTTACTCCTGGAGTGCTGGCCTGAGCTCCGTAAGGATATCGCGTCCACTCGAGCTTTTCTTCGGTGGTCGTGTCCAAGAGAACAACTGCAACAAAAATTGTCGAGTGAGAATCGAGCAAAGTCGCGTGAAAACGGCTATTCGCGGCGGAGGAGTTTCAGCAGCGAGAGGAAATCCAGTGCTAAGCGCGGGATACGGGTTCGCGTAAACAGTGCAAAGGACGGCATATAGCCAAGTGTAATAATTGTATAGCTCGAGTGAAATGACTCCGCGCGGCGCGGCAGTCTGCGTCCTCTTCGCCGAGTCTGCTCTCCATTGTAACGCTTAAAGTAATACTTTCGGGGTGGAGAGCGCGCGCGAGTACACGTCGCACGCACAAAGAGTGTATTTCGTGTTCTTTTTTTTGCCTCTCTTTTTAATTTTTCCTTTTTTCGCCCGGCGCACGCGCGAGCCCCGAAGAGGGGGCGCGGCGTAGCGCGGCAGACTCGTCTGACGCGGAGACGACGCGAGGTTCGTTCGCGAAGAAAGGTGAGTCGGATCCCCCGATGATCGTTGAACCGTCGACTTTTACACTTCAACCTTGCCGCAGACTGCATTATCACAACGGCGCCATGACACTTGTGGCAATTTTACTCGCGGCGTACTCGTCGTCCCTCCTCGCTGCTGGAAGCGCATCGACGAGACGCACCGCGAATTATTGGGGAAAAAAACGACGAGTCCGTCGCCTTCTCTCGATGCGATGATCTACAGCTAAGCAATTTGGCCGTGTTATTTGGAAAATATTCTTTTTTATCCACGTTGAAGTAAAAAGTCGGCGAAACGCAGAGAGGAAAATTCGTAACGCGAGTCGCGAGCTTTTTCCGTGGGGTCGCCTCGAGGTTTTATGGGGAGATTCGTCAGTTTTCTCGAGAAGCTTCGCCTGCGAGATGGTATTCGGTAGGATTCGAATGGCCGTTTGGAAAAGGAGCGTGAAACGAAGGAGAGCACGGAAGTTTAGGGGTTGGGGTAAAAAAGCTCGGGACGAGAGAATCGGATGAATCGGGCAAATTACTGTATCGAAGCTCCGAAACGCCGGGGTAAGAGAAACGCCATCGTCATTTGATGACGAAACGCCGGTTGCTGGAGGAAAAAGTGACTTTGAATGAATGACGCTCGCGGGGTGGGGCGCTCGGTTGGTACGCAGCTAGTAGAGAGTCTCGTCCACGTTTCTCTGTGCCGACGCTTCTGAAAAAGCACTCGCGCGAAGGTGTGCGTTTCGAGATACGTGTATCGTGCACGTACTATTCGCCATTGTTACACCCGAAGCGACGCAGCCTCGGCGACGACGTGCAGCTGCGGAGCGAGAGAGAGCGAGAGAGCGAGAGAGAGAGAGCGAGAGAGAGAGAGAGAGAGAGAGAGAGAGAGAGAGAGAGAGAGAGAGAGAGAGAGAGAGAGAGAGAGAGCTTAAACTCTCCGGGTACAACGGCCCCCGACCGCTTCTTTCCTTTCCTACGAACCGCGACAGCCTCGAGTGTCGTCGGGTAAGCGTCGCGTCGAGCCGTCGAGCGTCACGATAGTATCGACCCCGGCGTACAGTTTTCCCGGCGACGACGTCGACGGCTACGCGACCCTCCTTCGTCGCGCCCGTCGCTACTTCGCCCGCTTCCTCCCTCTCTCTTTCTCTCGCCCTCTATCCCTCTGTTTCCCTCGTCTCTTCAACTTTTTCCCGGTTCTTCGAGCTCCCATTCGCCCTCGACGCAACGAAAACGTACAGCCTGCATTTTTAACGCGACGAAAATCACTTCCTCGCGAAACGAGTCGATTCGAAAAAGTTCTTCAACCTTCTCCGATGAAAACCACTGGGGCAGCGAAATTCCATTTCGACGAAAAGAATTTTCCCAATGAATAGTCCGCGGATCATCGGATCAGGATTTATCCCCGAGCTCGCAAACAGTTACCAAAAAATTATTATCGACGATGGAACGTACGTTCCGACGAAGCTCGAGCTGCTGAGCGATTCGTTGCGCGGTTAAAATTTAAGAAAATGAATGCGGAAATGAAAGGCGACGAAAATACTCTTGGAAAGCCATTTTGAGTATAATAATAGTAATGAGAATGAAAATAATCGAAGAGGTGTCAAAAAAAATACGGCGGTAGCTACAAATTCTCGCTTGTTTGAAAAGAAAGCGTTGTTCGGTAGAGACGGCAGAGACGGCTAAATATCGTTAGGCACTGACAAAGTTCCGAGATACTAAGCTGAAGGAGTTACAGTTGCGTCTTTGGCTCTGAGCATCGAAGAGGCGACGGGAGTGACATCGAATTCTCGCGAGATAAGGGCGTATCGACGAGGATTCTTGACAGGGAGGAGAGATCACTGGGAAAAAAAATTCGTTCCGCGATCGGGGTAATAGTTTGGAAATTCGTGATTTTACTAATTGTACGTAGGGATGTCGTGAAAATCTTTTTCTTCGGATAACGAGGAAAGTATCGTCTTGGGGTGAAATATGCATCGAACCTTTTTTAAGCAGTGTTTGAAGATCTTCATTTTTTACGGGAAGCGTTTTTCCGTGAAATCAATACTTTTCGAGATATTTTCCCGAATAGGGAAACTCGTGTCGTGCGGATGGCTGAGGATGCCGCGCGTCGAAGTGGAGAACAAGGAGCGGATCGACCAGAATTCAGCGGAGGTTTTTTTCGAGAGAGGGAAATTGGGAAGTAGCGTTACAGGCGAATTCGGGGCGTGGATAATAATTTGTTGAAATAAATACGAGGCCCTCGAGAAGAAAAAAAAGGAAAATAAAAAAAAAAGCTGCGAAGGTGAACGAACGAGAGGGAACGGTTGACACGAGATCCTCCTAAACCGAGGTACGACTTGACAGGCTATATAGACGAAGGAAATACAACGGGCATAAACGTGTCCTGACAAATTGCAAGAGACAGAGAAGCAACCGGTTCGCCTTTGCCGCGTCCACGTATATCGGAGGACGACGCCGACGAGGCGCTCTCCCCGAACCGACGAAACGATCGCCGTTGGAAAAGCTCCGGGGCCGTTGATGCCAGGCAACATTTTTAGAATGCTAATAAAATCGGAAATATACAAGATCTTCGCGCGCGCGAGAGAGGACCTTCGGGATATCGCGCCTTCCTCTCCGGACGAAAATCGTAGGTGGTCCTTTCGGACGGACGCGAGGCGTAGGTACCTACACGCGCGCGCGGGAGAAGAGAGGAGAGACGCGATGCGTTCGACGGGCGACAACGCGACGCGAGCGACGAATGTAAATATGTAAAGCGGGGTGTGAGACACGGGGTGCGACACGCGCTCGTACTAGAACGGATTTTCATCGGTATCGCGAGAGGAAAAGGCGACGCAAATTATTATCAGCTCCGTCTCGTTTCTTCCCATTCGCGTGTTTCCCATTCGCGCGATGAAATATTCATTCCTCCACTTGCCCGTGGCATACGCTTTCCATCCACGCGATTCCAGTCATTTCACCACTCGTATCTCATTTGTCCCATCTACTTATCTATTTATCTGCTTATCTATTTATCTATTCACCTATTTATCTGCCTATCTATTCACCTATTTATCTGTTTATCTGTTTGGCTGCTTATCCTGCTTATCTATTTATCCATTCATCTATTTATCTGCTTATTTATTTATCTATTCGTCTATTTATCTGCTTATCTATTTATCTGTTCATCTATTTATCTGTTTATCTATTTATCTATTTGTCTGTTTATCTATTTATCTGCTTATCTGTTTGTCTGCTTATCTATTTGTCTGTTTGTCCGTTTACAATTCGAACCACGTTTGATTTATTTCCATAGAAATGTGCGCGCTGCCTATTCGTGCTCGTCGAATTTAATTTTGCTGGTTGCGTCACTCGAGCGATTGACAATCAACATTTGACGAATGTTCCGCGTATACGCGTGTCTATATACATATACATATATATTTTGACAAGTACGTCAGCGTGTCATTTTTCACTTCGTGTTCCAGTCGTTCTCCGTTACGCGTGCATATTTATATGCATATTAGTTCGCAGTGGAACGAAGATGTAAAGAAACTCTGAAAGAGACAGTCTCGTCATTTCCAAAGCAGAAAAAATCCCGAAAAAAGTTGTAGCCCTCGAATTTGCTCATCTTTTCTGATCCCTTGGATCCATAGTTCTCGAGAGAGCGAGAGAGAGAGAGAGAGAGAGAGGGAGAGGGAGAGATCGCGAAACATTCGCAAGCTCGTTTGAGAATATCCCTCTGTCGCGTTCCCCCCGCGAAATTCGAGCCACATTCAGCCGGGTTATGAAATTATTTCACGAAGAATCGGGACAAATTCGATTTGCATCCCGATATGTAAAACGCGGCCGGGGGGTTGAATGGAACCGAATAATATCTGTGGTTAAAAAAAAAAAGCTGGGAAAGAAAAAAACGCGGACACGAATGCGTGGATGTAACGATGTACGTATGCACATGGGTAGTAGCGTCACACCCTTCGAGACACGTTCGAAATTTGAAATTTAAATATCGGATGTCCCATGGGAGATTGAAGGCGGAATTACGGGGGTGTAGGACGCGTCGGTGGGAGGATACAGAGACAGAGAGAGAGAGAGAGAGGGAGAGGGAGGAGAGAAAATGGTTAGACTTGCTTATATGCCACGTAGAAAGGTACGAGTCTCGTCTCGGGAACGAGCCTTGTCCGGGTCGATATAAATTCCATGTAGATGGAAAAGATGCATAAACAGAGAAGAGTAAGAGGCGGGGATGTGTAACGGAGAAGAGCGATAGCGACGTTTCCGTTCTTCGGTAAATACTCGAAGAGGAGGTTGGAAGGGGGGTGGCCGAACCACTTGGGTATACGCGGCTCCAACGTTTCGTTCGTCCGTCGCGGGCGAATCTGACGTGAAACGTTTTCAGGTGCGCGACGAAAACGATGCATCGGGGAAAAAAGGGAAAGGAGGAGGAGGAGGAGGAGGAGGAGGAGGAGGAACAAAAAGAAGGGAAAAAATAGAAGCTACGACGAGGCGTCTACCGCGTATAAATGTAGATGCGGGTTGTATACAAGGTCCGACGATGCTTGTTTAGCGTAGCGAGGAGACACTTGCTCAAACGTACGTGAAAGGTGTACGATATGCACGAATGTCCTACCGAAATACAGCGAGAAGCGGCTGCTTTTTTGTCGTTTTTTTTTTTTTGTTTTTGTTTTTTTTATAATCGTTCGAGTCTCGTGCTCCGGGCGTATCGAGTCGTCCCTCGTTTTCCACGTGAAAAAAGACCATCGAACTAATTTCTTTCGAATCGAATGCACGAGCACGAAATACGATCATCTATCGGGCAGAAAGCTCGATTTTTTAAACGAATCAAATCAGCAGTTTCCAACACTACAAACACGTATTAATGATACTCGGAAGTAGCTCGTAAGATCTTTTATAAATCTTATCAATATTATTCGATTATTAATATTGGAGCAGATCAAAAATCACACCTGCAACGATTATTAGCGGTGACACCGTTCTAAACTGCTGACTGCACTTCCAACGTCGAGAACGGTCGACCTGGTTGAAAACTACAAAACTTTTGCCGCTCGCTCGTCAGCAAAAAATTAGAAAAAAAATAGAACGTCGCAAACAAGCAAACAGATAAATATTCCTCCCCTGTAAATTAATAGTTTAAATAAGGGAAAGAATTATTCTACCGTTTTCGACCGATGAAATAATTATTTACAAATTAGGTGGTGTATAAAAAATGCAGTTTAACCAATTTATAAGCGGATGGTAGATTTTTTAGAGGTATTATCACGCAATTCGAGGTGGTATACTATTGGTATAAATTTGAAATGGTGTTTCGAATCGCTACTTTTCGAGTGCAAATCGCGCACCTACTCGGGTTCGGACGGCGCACGTGTGATGGTCGGGTGGAAAGTAAAAAACCACGGCAAGAAAAAACGCAACGCAACAACCAGCGAGCTTCGCACCCTATATAATTACTCGCCAGGCGATGTTACGCCGTCCATATATACATACAAAGTGTTAAACGTCGCCGTCTACGGCCCAGGTCTTTAATCTTTATGGAAAATTAAAGCAGGGATAAATAAAGCAGAAATACGAGCTTTGCGGCGGCGGCGGCGGCGAGAGGACCGAAGTGGAGCGTCATCTCGACGCTGTACCTTCGGCGTCGCGCGTCGAAGAGTCGAAGCAAAGACGAGAAGAGGCTGCTGCAGCCTGTGATTACCGCGTCGGGAGAGGATGAAAAAAATCATCCGCTCAATTGCTTCCCTCTTACACTGCCTCCGCGCACACGTGTCGCGAAGACGAAAATGACGAGGGCAATAAAAAAGCAAGCAAAAAAACAAAAAACAAAAAAACATAACGCGTACGTCGCGGACATTCCGTTCCAATTTTAGGCCGAAACTAGCGAGCGAAGAGATTCGTCGCAATTTCCCTGCCATCGCGCCTCAGGATCCAAATTTTGTGGAAAATTGTAGGTGCTTTTTCCATTTTTGCTGTTGACGTTTTTTTTTTTTTTTTTGCTTCCCAGATCGGTCGGGTCGCGGCGGTGTTTTGGCGCGCTTTCGTGCAATTTTAATGCTCGTACGACTCGATTCCTCGTTGCAAGTTTAACGCTCGTGAGAAAAATGCGGCGATACACGTGTATCGCGTCGAATCGAAGTGATCTATTTAAAATGTACGCGAGGCTTCGCGTCGGACGCGACGAGGGCACGAGTTCTTTTTGTTCCCTTTCCGTTTCTTCTTCAAGTTGGAGAAACGTGCCGCGTAATAAAGATCTTCCCGAGAAATATCATCTCGAATTCGAGGCTCGATTCCGAGGCGAACGATAGTTATTTTGCATATCGGTGTTTACTACTGCGGTCGGTGATTAAGAAGGAAGGGAAAAAAGTGATACCGAATTGAAAATGGAACCGAATTGGAAAAATACGACGAGGCGATCGCGAAACGTACGCCGGCGAGGATGATAATAAGAATGATAATAACGATCCTAGAACGTCTCGTCGTGACGCTCGCTCCTCGCCGCCCACTACCCTCGCTCCGTGTATTCCTGTGGCACGTAGAGGGAGGGAGGGAGCGAGACGGACGACGCGTTACACGCGCGTAAAGGAATTACCATTTACATAGCATTATTACCACGCGGCGTGCATAATGTATGTACACATGTTAAATCAATTATTTAAACAATACGCGGCGAGTCACGAGGGATCGAGGTCGCGTGCGCTTCATCATCCCAACGACGAGAGGTCCGAGCGGATGGAACGAACAGAAATTGAAAAAAAGACCAAACCACGAAAAAAGATATGAGCTGAATAAAAACGTGGCAGAAAAGTAAAAGGCAACGAGTGAAAAAAAAAAGAAATTGAGTCCATCAAAAAATAGAATGTGAAAAAAAAGGGAAACGCCAAAAAAAACGAGCAAAACCAGGGAAAAAATTAAATGAATGAGAACAAAGAATGGAAAAAAGGGGAAAAAGTGAAAGAAAAAAGAGAGCAAGGCCGCCAAAAAAGAGAGCAAAACGGGGGGGAAAAATAAGAAACGGACCTGAAAAATTGAATAAAAAATAGAAAAGGGGAAAAAGTAGAAAATAGGAATAAATAAAAAGAGAGGTCGGATCTCTGGTTGACGATTGCCAAGAAAAGTTGTCGATTTTTGAGGCGAGGCTAACAGCTAATTTTGGCTTCCGAATTAGGCACTCCGATTTATACGTGGGCCGATTAAACGCGGAAAAATCATCGCGCCCGGCGGTGTATTTCCGACAGTGACGAAGTGGGCTTGGTAGAGAGCCAACTCGTCAAATTTTCCTCGATCGCGTCATCCGTCGATCGCGCTGTGGCGGCAGCAGCAGAGATTGGACGAAAAGCGTGGAAAACGAGAGACAGAAATTCGGAATGAGAATTACCCCCCCACACACACGCACACGCGCGCACACACACACGCGCGCGGACGCTCCGTTTCCGATCAGCTCGGTGCAAAAAAGCGAAAATAGACGAAGGAAAAAGAGGCAAAAAAAAGCGAGAGCAGCGGGGAAAAAAGGTGAAATGTCGGCGAGACGAGATTCGTTTTCGGTTTTTAAGCCGACTCGGCGCGGCGGTAGTAATAATGGTAACGGCGAGAACAGCGGTAACCTCGTAACTATCGAGCGGCTATCTTAACTATTTCGAAATCCTTTCGGAAAAACGAGGATATACGAGTGTTTAGAACGTGCAACCGCGTCGTTGTGGTGTGTACCATCTTGTGGTAAGCCGAGAACTTGTACTTTTTATCTAGCGCGATAACAACGCGCCGGAGAACACGCCGGACAGGTCAATTAGGGTAGGCAATGAGAAGAACCGAGGAGCAGACAGGGTACCGTTGCACACTCGTGAGCCTCTGATTTAACGACGAGGACGTATGTATAGCAAAAGGTTATGCTACTTCCGAAAGTAGAAAACCCGACGAAACGGGAGCTTCTCCTTTTTTCTACCCCACTCACACGTTAGATTTTGCCTACTCGCTTTTCCCCGTCTTCGGATTCCATTACCTCCAATTTTCCACTCCTTGTTCCAATCTTCGTCAATTTTTCCAATTTAAAAACCATTTTTCCCCCCCAATTTTTAATACATTTTTTTCTCAATTTAACCAAGTTTAAAAATAATAACATCATCGAGAATCGTATTGGAATTTTTGTCCGTTTTTTACAAAATATACCTACATTGTTTTTGCTCAGGTACAACTTATGATTTATTTCAATCGACGATCCGAGGTGCTTTTGTGTAAAAAAGGGAATTTTATTTGCCATGGAAATAAAGGATAAATAAATTACAGTTTAAAAGAACCTAAAAAACGTGCTTCGATGGTAAACCGAACTGAAAGGTAGAAAATAAGTGAAAACGCTTTTTTACATTAATTTTGGAATTCATTTTGTACTTTTCTAGTTTTTTTTTAAACTAAGATTCATTCCCTTATTTGATACTTTCTTAAAATTGGTGAATTTGAATTTGTTAAATTGTTTTTTATCCTAAATTATTGTGTCGTCGTCGGTTTTGTTACGGGCAAACAAACAAGCAAATAAAATCGTGTTCACAAGTTAATATTAACATCTGTTTTGGTACCTCTACTAATCGTTATTTTCTATCAAGTTGAGAACCCTAAAAAAAACGATTTTTTTCAACCCTAATGGCAAAAACAGTTGAAAAGCGTAAAATAAACGTTTGCAAAATAGTTTTCACGTTTGACGTTCGCCACCTCGACCTGCTCCGAAATCTTTCCATTCCTTTTTTCCCCTTCGTTTCCACTGTTCTACTTCTTTGATCACCGTAATTTCGGTGATGTCGGAACTAGAGACGAGAAATTGGGCGGCAAGTAACAACGAAGATACGATTGCGGTCCGACGGAGAGAAAAAAGTGCTCTCGTCTCGGTTTGCTCCTGCTGCGCGACAGAGATATAATTTCGAATCGTTTTCCCGATAGTTTTCGCCCCCGCAACAAAAACGTTGCTCCCCCCTCGATCTCCGTTTCCCACGCTGCGCCGCGTTTTAGTTTTTGGTTTTTCGCCTCTGCTCCGTCCCCCACTTCTCAGTTTTCCCACTTTTCTCGGTCCCGTCCGCTGCTCGTCACATCGCGACGTCTTTCTCCGGCTGTCGTACGGGGGAGACAAAAATGGTAATGATTTCGGCTTTATACAGCCATCTCTCCCGTTTTACAGCTCCGCGTTCTTTATCACCTCGTCGTCCGTCGTCGGGTTTCCATTCTCTTTCGGGCTCTCCTCGCCCTTTATCCCTCGCGAGGTAAGCAGCCTCGTCGCTGGGCCCCGACGCAGCAACAACAAAGCATTCAATTCGGGGCTTTCGGTAGTCGTAAAGGGCAAAAAGTAATAATGGAGTAATAAAATGGTGTAATAATCGAGCCGCTAATAAAATAATTATAATAATCGGCCCTTGGTAATAGATTCTGAGAACGCATCAAGCTTCTCGAGATATACTATTTAAGTGCATATAAATTATAATTTCGTTGGAATTCCGAGGGTCTCGTTACGCGCGACCGCTGCAACGATGGGAATACACTTTTTGTCGCGTTTCTCTCATCTCTGTGAGCCGACGACGACGATCGAACCGTCGAATCCGCCTCGCGTCTCTCGCAAGAATAGAAAAATGACAATTCCTTAATTTTCTTTATTTTATTCTTATATTTTTCCTGGTTTTTAATAATCAATTTTTCAAAAATTGTTGCTTCAATTAATTTTTGATCAACGGTATTTTTTAGGAAACAACAAATAAATACGTACAGTTTTCCTTTTTGCGGACGTTTTTGTGGTTTCCAATTCGTTTCGAAAAGCAAGGAGAAGTCGTTCGTCCGAGACACCAGGGAATCTCTCTAAGATACGAGGACCGCGTTTTCTAGAACCGTCGCGACGATTTCGTCGAGCCGTCAAAATGTTTTTATTGGCTAAGCTCTTTGACGTTACCTCTCTAGGGCTTCGGCTCGCTGGGAAAGCCGTTAAAACAATATAGCGAACGAACAACACTGAGAGAGAGAGAGAGAGGCGGAGAGGATGGCGGCGGGTCCCTGCATGCGCGCCGATCGTCGTTGTCATTGTCGTCGCATCGACGCTCGAAGAGGGACGAGGAGGGCGCCTCGTAAGGGCGCCTTGACGAGGGCGTCGCATTTGGTCAGGTTCAAAGTCCGGCTCATGCGCTTATCTCCGTCTCGCTCTCGCGGCGTCGACGCCTCGGAGGGTGAGATTTCGACGCGTCGTCGGAAAACTGCTCCAAATTTCTTTCCGGCAACGACTATTGTTGAAACATGGTATCCGCCGTAATATTCAGGCGAGGGAAGACGGTTCACGCGGTGAAAAAATAACCCATAAGGTACAAGTATGGAAATTGAAAAATCATCAGCTGTCGTTAGCACTAATCAGCGGCTAATCATAGGAAGAAATACTTGCAACCCCATAAAACCCCATAAAGACAAGATCGGCGACAAAGGATTCGCACGGCGAAATACCCGCTCAACGTATACCCGCGCGTGGGCGTGGGTGTGTTACAACCCAACCCCATAAGAACCCCATAAGAACCCCATAAGAACCCCATACGAACCCCATAAGAACCCCATAAGAACCCCATAAAACCCCATAAACTACAAATATGCAACAGACTGCCCTCTTTTCGATATTGCGTGAAATATCATTTTTTATACGTCTAGAAAATATCCGCCAAAAGCCGGCCAAACCGTTTCTATTACAGGTCAAATATTTGTCAAAAATCTCACACAATTATCGAATTTACCTGAATTTCAAATGATTAAAGTGCTGAAAATTACGGAGGTGATATATTTTTTAAAAAAATGAGATATTGGTAGCAACAGATGAGCTTTTAACGCAGAGGAAATAAATAAAATATTGATTTATATTTTACGGACAAATGTTTCATTCACATTTTTATATTTTAGGCGAAATTTGTAAACACGATGGGAAAAAGTTGAGAGATTTTTGGAATTTTTTTTTTTTGAAATTTAGAAATATTAAAAATCGTCGAAATGTATTGGAAACGCTGAATTTGAGGTAGAGTCGATCGACGTTCGAAGTTCGTTGGGAGGAGACCGTCGAACGTATTTACATACGCGGCATTCCACGTCGAATGGGCCGCGCGTTCGATTTTTTTCCAACGTCCGTATTTTGTCGTTTTTTTATCCGTGTTTACATCGATATCGCGCGTGTGTCGTGATATCGTACGTCGTCGCGCGTGTCGCGGTGAAAAATCAAGGCGCGGAAGGTTGTTGGGGCCACGGGACGACGAAACGGGGAACCAGAAACGAGCCCAATTTACCCGAATGGCCACGAAGACCCCCGCTGACACGAGACCGCACCCCTCGCGCGTGCGTGCGTTTCGAACGATGGATAAATAGGCATATCGAAGGCCGAGGCTCCTCGAAAATCTCGTATAATCGGACCTCGAGCGACGAGTCATGGAACGAGTCGTCGTCGATTTTTCCCCCTCCCGAGATCTCCTCTCTTTCCAAAAAAAAAAAACAAAAAAAACAAAAAAGAATCAAAAACGTTTTTAAAACAATAAAATAATATTTTTAATTTTTTCCCAGCGACGCTTTTGAAATGTGACCAACTTGAAATTTGTCACCAAGTTCGACAACACGTTTCTCTACCTTGTTGCAAGTAAATTTGCGAACGAAGTGGCAAGTAATTTGGGGAGAAAATTCGTTTTCCGTTCGCACCGCCGCCATTTTGCGAGGAGGAACAATTTTGTCACGATACTCACGCCGAGCGAAGACACACTCGCAGTTATCGATATCATATTCGTTTTTACCTCCTAAAATAGCCGCAAACGAGCAGGGAGAGTCGTATTTTCGAGATGCCGTATCTAACGACGTTATAAATCCCACGTTTTTCCAATTCACCGCTCGAAGAATAAATTACAATCTCGAATTATAATTTGACGAGAATAAATATCGAGGAAAAGATTTGTGCCCGAAATGTCGAAGACGCGAGAACCGTAAACATTTTCTGCCTCGCCAACTTGTTCGTTATTTTTCAAGTCCTTCCTCCCATTTTTTCTTCTTTTTTTTGGCCTCCGTTTCCTCAGAGGAGTCGATTTTTCGCTGAATTTTAACTCGGCAACACAACGGGTCATTTTGACCCTGTCGTGGGAATCAGGAATTTGAAAAAATGGCGGTACGAGAAATGGAACGAGATGAGATTTTTTGTCCACGACTTTATCGTTTTAAAAAAAAATGTCGCGGTGTTTTTAAGCGCGTTGAACACTTCCAAGACTAGAAAAGTACTTCAGCGTTATCTAACCTATACACCTGAATTGTTTCAAGTGGGTAGTTTCAGTAGATCCGAAATTATAGACGGTCACAAAAAAGATAGGGTCAAATTGACCCAGAGCGTAGATGTTCGAAAAAAATAGGGTTAATGTTCGGTGCGTGGTGGGTGAGGAAGGAAAGTGGAGGGAATGCGAGAAAGTGTAAATTCGGGCAGCCGAGGGTCCGAGGTATAATGGAAAACGAGGAATGCATCGAGAGCGAAGGAGGGAATAGGAGAGAGAAGGAGAGAGAAGGCTTCGAGGAAAACAACGACTAGACCGTAAATAAATGCGACGCGTGCGAACAGATCTCGCACGGAAATGAATATTTACTCGTTGGAGAACACATGCCTCTTCTTCTTCTTCGTCTTCTGCGTCTTCTGCATCGGGTATCGTTACGGTAAGTCATTTTCGAAAGTGTATTGGACAAATTGTCGCCTCCGCGTGTCCCATATATACTATTCTCGTAGTCATTTATATTCCTATAAGCGTGTGCGTCGTGACACGTGAGAGCGGTGGTCTGCGTATCGGTAGAAGATGTAGCATGCGATCGAGGAAGCCCTACGCGCGCCGTGTGCGTAGCTGAGCACGGCGAACCGGCGGAGAGACACCGGTGAGCTAGGTGGAAAATTAGCTGTACACGACGCGACAATGGATGAAGTATTTGGAAGACAAAAGTTTGCCGCGTTATTCACCTCCCGATCACTAATTTACAAATATACCGCGAGTGACTCGATTTCCAGTGTTTCCACTTACCCCAACATTTTTTTCGAACCCCTCCCAATTCGTGCTCCCTTTTTGGGTTTGGCTTCTAATTCGGTCAACGATGAACTCGTCTTTTTTGCTGCCTGTATTGCTGGACTCGCCAATGACCTTGAGTTTACTCACGGATCATCTACATTCTTCGAATGGAAATTGGAATGTGTTGATCGATTTTGCGAGGCAAGAATTGTTTGTGATAGAGTTTGATGAGAGGGAAGAAAAAACAGGAACGACAAAATTGACGATTCCATCGAAAATCGAGAGACTGCCGCGCGAAGAGTAGCGTCGGAGCGTTCTCGTGTCTATCGTAGTGGCGCAATTAATTTTAATCGTGAAGCCGGAAATACTTGAACAACGCGAACCGACCGGTCGTTTTTAATTACGATTGAGAAACGTCATTAAGACCAGAACAGGCCGCTGGCTCGGGAGCCAAACCGGCGCTTTATTTCGAATATTTCCCTCAATTACGTGGACAAATATACCTAAATGCACAATAAGCACGAAGAGATGGGCGATGCTCCTCGCTCGTGAAAAGACCATATCTTCTCGTCGTCTTTTATCACGGATACCTCTCGATATGCCGAGCAATTAAGACGTCGAGCTGACGATTTTATCCCGCGTCTTCGTATTTTCCCGGGCCTACGCCGCCAATTTTTCCACCTCTACGAATGATTTTTGCGATTATCTCCAAATGCGAGGACTTTCGTGAAAAATGTTCCCTACAAAATACGTAGATCTCATCGCGATGGATTTTTCGCGTTCTATACATTTTCCCCCTCCGACCAAGGGTTGTCGAGATAATTAGCATTTTACGTAATCTCGATTCATTTGTTTTTTTCAAATCTCCCTCGTCACGTCCGCGTACCACGTCGATTTCACGGAGAACGATCGATCGTACGAAAAAATTGCAAGAAAGGAAAAATATAGATCTTTTTCCCATCTATATTTTTTGTTTGACGCATTTTTCTCTAAAATCCGTGGTTTCCGAGCTGATCGCGGTGAAGTGATATCACGCGTCGACAATTACCTGCGCTAAATACATCCGCGAGTCTGTCGTCGCGCAAAGAGCCGGAGGCAAGTTACGTGCAGGTACCAAGGATAATTCTACGTCTCTCGTAGAACAGAGATAAGTGCGTGTCGCTTTCGTATAGCAATTGATAACTGTTTCCGGCATTAACCCGATACACGTTACGAGGCATACGAGAACGTCTAAAGTCTGAGAGCGATAAGGTCGAATCGCATCCAAAGTGGATCTAGGCGAGGCACTAGAAGCGAAACGCGGATAGAAACGTGCCTAGTCGTAGCAGTATGCAGGAGAGGAGGTGATGGAAGGTCTGGTAAGTAGGCTCCCTGCTCTGCTCTGCCTTCGAGCCCTTGGTAGCGAGCGGTGAAACGATACATCGCGAAATCCGGTCCTATCCTCGCTATCATATTATTAAGACAGCTCGTAATATCGTATGTCCCGGATAGACTGCACCTGAGAAAGGCTCTGCAAAGTATTCCGTACATACTCGCGAATTGATTACAGTGCGCGTATTTGCGTTGCTCGAACGGAACACGCGAGCCTCACGCACCGACTATCAATTGAATTTCACTCCAACGAATTAATGGGCGATACCGATACCGAGGAAACTCTACTAGAAATACAGCGTGTCCTGTTCCCTTCCGCTTCTCTCCGTCGAGGTCCCCCACGACTAGGCTCGCTCCTACACAAATGCCACGTGCGTCGAATATTGCTGTCAGTTGGGGTCCAGCAGCCTAAATTACGCAGCCCCGAAAGAAGAGAAGAAGAAGCGTCCCTACAGCACCCCTAAATTCGAATCTACCATAAAATAGATCCATCGCAGATCACGAATCCGCTGTGAAATTGTGGAAATCAAAATGCCGGATAAAATTGTGGGAATTTGGTAAGTTTTTCGGAATGTGGTGTACATAGGGATTTTTTGACCGCTGAGTGTGCGATAAAAAACTCTGATGCGCCATAATTTGAGGGGAAAACCGATGACTGAGAAAAATCGGGGCTGAGGGGGTTAATAAAGATCAATTCGAGGCGCGACGCGACTAATTGAGACCTCGCGTTCGTACCAACGAATCGAACGACTCGATTCCAGTCGTTCGGAGGAAATCGAGGAAAAAAGATAGCCGTACCTAATAGAACGTACCTAGGAGAAAAGTTTCACGTTACTCGGCCGGACTACGAGCGAACAACTACCTATACTCGAGTCGGTCGCGTCGCCCCGACGTTGCGAGGCGATGTACGTATCGCGCGATAAATATAACGCTCGGATATACGTAGCATACAGATTTACGCGCGTATCTCCCTCTATTCATCTATCCACGTATTTATCCGCGTATCTACGTTCACGAGGAGTTTACGCGCCCGTTCAACTTGCTCGTATCCCCCGCGACGTCCTGGGCGTAGCTTCGGCTCCAGCATCTTCCGGACCACGCGTTTCCCTCTCACTCTCTCGCCTCGCCCGGAGTAAAATCAACAACGAATAAAAATGTCAGCCGTGACAGCGGAATTCCACGGCGAAAGGCCGAAATTCCCTCTTTGGAAGAAAAAAATACCAGCCCGAAAAAAGAAAATCCTTCTGTAATGATAAATGGGGTTAAGATTTGTTCGAATTTTTTTAAGCATTCGCTGCAAAAGAATTGGGAAACGCGACGTTCCAAATTTGTTCTTGGGAAGAAATTGCAGGGGAAATTAAAAAAATCGTTAGGCAACGAAACGCGGACGCATTTTTTTTGTAGAATAATGAAAAACGTGGAGGAAGAAGCAGGGAAGAGGAATGGAAAGGTGGCGCGGATTTCGTCGCGGAGACGTTTGGGCGCGAGAAAAATTGAAAACAGAGACGCGAAGAGCTATGCGATTCAGGAATACCCAGGCTGGTCTGGCGTCTCGTGAATCCTACGAGAATTCTATTTCCGAACGTGAATGAACCGTGGCGTCGCGATGTCTCTGGTCCCGCGTCTCGCGAGTCCCTCGACTCTGACGAGAGACTTCCCATCAGCGGAGGAATTTCGTGGAAAGCTGGGAAAAGCGAGGCGCAGCGGCGGCAACGCGACGGAGAAACAGAGAGAGAGAGAGAGAGAGAGAGAGGGGGGGGGGGTGAATTTTGCAAAGACGAGCGGAGAGTTTCGAAATGAAATGGAAGAAATTGGAAATTCGCCGGACAAAGAAGCGAGGAAACGGCTCCACTCCGCTGGGCGAGTAGCGGGTATATACGCGATCGGAGACAAAGACGAAGAGGACGATTCGCGGTCTCCGCTCGCGAACGTCCATATGTGCCGTGAGTCGTCGAGATATAATATAAAATTGTGGCTTGGCGTGGCGAACGGTCGCAAAGTTGTCCGATTAAACCTGACAATAATCACTTTTCTCGCTCGTACGGGTCCGCGCGCGGGTACCAGCCTCCTTCTCGTCGGTCGCCTTCTTCTTCCTTCCTCTTCGCCGTGGTCCGGGATGCCGAGACGCGCCGAGAGCCTCGCGTGCCTCTCTCTCTCCGTCTCTCTCTCTCTCTCTCTCTCTCTCTCTCTCTCTCTCTCTCTCTCTCTCTCTCTCTCTCTCTCTCTCTCTCTCTCTCTCTCTCTCTCTCTCTCTCTCTCTCTCTCTCTCTCTCTCTCTCTCTCTCTCTCTCTCTCTCTCTCTCTCTCTCTCTCTCGCTCTCTCTCTCTCTCTGCTCTCTGCTCTCGTGCTGGTCCTCTGTGAACCAGAGGAGAGTAGATTCTCTACAGGTATGCGGTGGGACGGGTCGTTCATGGCGTAGCAGCGTTGCCAAGTATTAGCTGGTGGACGCGATGGTGCGCGCACCACGATACACGGGGACAGAAGAGAACACCGTATCTCCACGGCCGATCTGTAATGGTCCCGAGGAAACTTGACGGATTTTTGCCGGAAATACGACGATTCTCGCGACCTTCCTCCCAAATTCCATCGTTCCTGTGCGAATCGTATCTACCTGCCCGTGCAGAAGCTGCATGGAGGAGAAAACTGAAAAGTACGATTCTGGAAAAATGGAAATTGTTGGCAATCAACAATGCGGTGAGCGAGGAGGAATGGTCCCATTTTACTGTTACTTTAGTTTGTGGTTCTCATCATTTTTGCGAAGCTTACCGATGATAGTATCGGAATACCGATCCTACGCTCAACTCCCATCCATATCGATATCATTTTCTCACAATTCAACTCACAAACATAACTTATAAATAATTTGTACATATTATTTATAAAATATTTTGTTTTAAAAAAGTTTTCATGTCCTCAGCGTAATCTAAAACTGTGCACGGACATGAATGAGTACAACGTGCATGGAACAAAAAAACGAATAAAAAGTACCATTTTGGAACGGTAAAATTGTTCCATAAATGCATTCCGCCGATTATTTATGCCCCGAGCAGGAAGAGAGCGTCGGATTTTGATGTTTCCTTTGACCAGTACAATTTTGGGTTCTTATCACTTTTACTTGGCAGCGATACATGGCACTGCTCCGCGCCTGAATTTTTACCGTTCTGCCTAGCAATTTCGACCAACTCGGCTCGTATTGTTTTTTGTGTTGGCAAAACGGTATCTGTCTGAGATATTTATACGGTGGAATCGCCACGCATACGGGAAGCTAAGAGCTGATGATTTTTTTTCAGCCGGTTTGTCGTTTTTTTGGTTTTAATACGTTTGTTGGTGAAATAGCATGATTAGAGGAATTCTCGTTGTTCGTTACATTCCTCCTATTCTAACGACGAATTTATTTAAGAATTTCCGTCATCGAGGTTTGAGCTTCGTCGAACTTATCGCTCGACCTCACTTTTTTTTTTGAACGTGGGAATTGGGAGTTTTACCGTTTTAGTACCGTATTTTTGATCTCTAATTTACGGTCAGGGTTGACGACTATTTTGCGAAGCTATCTACGCGACACAAAAATTTGTGTCGACCACTGTTTTTTTTTTTTCAAAAATCTAGGCACTCGCAAAGTATCGTCGTTTTGCTCGTTTCGCGCGAGCACCAGCTTCGAAAAACGGAGGAGGAACTCTAGGAACATCGATAACGTTGGAGATTTTTCTCGCCGGCATAAAAGGCGTAAGCGCATGCCGTGAGCAGTGAAGCACGACGACTTCGCGGCGGGATTCTTTCAGGAGATGAGAATCGGAGAGCGTTGGTCCGTCGATCGAAATTATGGTTGCGCGTACGACTCTCCGAGTCGCGCTGATTGACCAAGTTTTTATCCTCTCCATACGAAATTCCCGGAGTATAACGAAACTAAATACCTAGCTTGAAATAAACGCGTTGGGAGTCCCTACAAAAAGTGTTATAACAAACCTCGAATCGTTAGAAATTAACGCTAAGCCTACGGACTTTTTACCCGAGTGCGTCCGCTTCGCCGGAGTTTTGTGCGATATCTTCGCGGGTATCGATCCTGGCGAAAAATAGTTCGGACAAGAAAGGAAGATCTTGGAAAAAGGAGCAGAAAAGGTTCAGCGAGTTTTCGGCGAAAAGTCGATACTTTGGCCGCTATGCTCGATTTTCTAAGAGCAGGCTCGCGGTATTTGAGAGAGAAACGTCGATGGAGCATTTGCGGCGGACGGGAAGCGATATTTACTCGAGCCTTTCTCTCTTCGTTGATACGAGTAATAATTGAACTCGGCAAAGGCCGTGTTTGCTGGGTTCCGATCGAATCGAGACTCGTTAGAAATATCCGCGCTACCGCATAACGAGGAATCGTTAGTCGAGTTCGTTACTTTTCTTCGACTTTCTTTGAGACCGATCCTCCGTCTTTGTCCTCGTCCTCCCTCTCTCCCTCCCGCGCTCTCGCTCCTCTTTATTTCTTCCTTCTCCTCCGTCGTCGCGGTTCTTTCGATCGCCGCGCTCCTGAAACGCGCCGATGAGAGAGGAAATTCTCGTTCTCGCAACCGTTGATTTATCATTTATCACGGATAATCTCGGCGTCTATGTAATAACCGACGCGTTACGCGACGAGTGAAATCGCGAAAGCTTGTAATTACCGATGCCAACTCCTTTTCATCGCGGCGATCGCATCCGGATAAAAAATAATCGCTCGACAAATTGATTTTTCGAACGCTCTTTCACCTCTACCAACAAACATCCATCTCGCGGCCGTGAGAATCGTCGAATAGTATTATATAATCGCGGCTATCCCCCCGAATACTGACTTTTCCCCCTTCTTCGGCAAATATCTTCGAAACTATCGCTTTTCGAGAAAAATAGTTCAAACAAAAAATGAAGATCTTGAAAAGCAGATTAAAAACGATCTTATACGTTTTCGCCAAAAGTGCGATACTTTCGCCGTTATGGCCGATTTTAGCACAACGATGCGTTATCTCGACGCGTAACACTTAAAATAAAATTAAAAAAACGAATTTTTTACAAAGGCAGGGTTACCTATTTATGAATAAGTGCTCCGGCACTCAAATGATACAGTTTTGAAGCAGTTATTCTAATTTTTTCACATCTTTCTAGTCACAAATAACGGAATTATAGTCGGACAAAAAATGCCTTGACCCGTTTTATTGATATAATTTTGCTCGAACAGATGCTTTTTCAAAATTCATTTTCTCGCTAGTAAATCGCTCATTTTCGGGCTAAAAAGACTGCTCAATCAGCAAAAGTCTTCGTCAAGCGCGAGGCAATTGCATCGTTAATAAGTGATAAGAATTTCGAGAGATTCTTTCGAGATTCTTCGCTCACCGACACCTAAAAATTGTATATCTCCGTAAATAATGCTGGAATCTATGCGAAATTTGGGCAGAATATTTTCGAAGGTATATGCTGCTAGGCAATGTAAGAAAAAATTGCACTTTGTCGAAAACTCCAAGTTTACGCACCCGTTTAAATCGCGCAGTTTCCACACCGATCTGTGGCAAATCGTCGCAAAAACGGATCGAGCGAGTGTCACAAGGACGAGCGTACTTCGACGCCCGGTATTTTTTTTTCACACGCAGAGTAACGGTACATGTCTGTTTCGCTCGTAGAAGTGAAGGGAAAAAAGTGATCCATTAGTAGTCGCACCTTTCGCCGCCAGATGCGGCCAGATCTCGCTAACGGGTGTTGATTGTCCACATTTTCAATGGAGTACAATGAGCGATGCACGGTATATTGTGCGCACGTGATGGGAAATTTCACGTTTTCATTGGAAACGAACGGGAAACCGTGAAAAAAAACAGAAAACGAAAAAAACCGAATCGTTAGATCGTGAAATCGGCCGGCAAGTTGGGAAAAAATGTGTTCCAAGCCCATAAATCAGGGATTGGACGTTTATTGGATAGTTTACCGCGGGGTCAAGGAAACTCGACCCGTTTTATTCCATTGATTTACGGAATCTTCGCGTTAATCGATTAATCTGTCACGATTATGGGAATTCATCTGAGTTTTATTCGCGAAATTGCTACGCTTATTCCAGCCCCGTTTTTGTCGTTGTACCTTGTTTGTTTTCTTTACCGCTCGACCGATTATTTATTCATTTAATTGTTCGTTCGTAATACGAGTCGCGATAAGATCTCGCTTTATCGCCTCCATCTCTCCGCTTTTTTCCCTCTGTCCTTCGTCTCGGAGACTCGCTCGTCTCCTCTCTCGCATCCTTGCGCCGAGGCGCGCGGTCGTTGAACAATGGGCAATCATACGGTTCTGTCTTCCCGGTCGTCTGACCCGTAGACCAAGTCAAGGTCAAGCGTTGGTACCTCTTCGGAATGGAAGCGAAAGGTGAGGAAAATAGGGGATCCCTATTTCGTTGAAAATCACCGAATTATGAAATTAGAGCGAAGGAATTCCAAACTCCTCGCTCCGCCGCGCGGCCATCGAGAGAAGCGCGAGGAGGCTGCGCGAAGGAGGAACCCCGATTTTCGGGGATAAAATATGGTAAACGGCGAAAGAACGGGGCGGTGGTCGTTACGACGGCGTAACAACGCGACTCGCATCAGCTTCTCTTCTCACCCGCGGGCTAAGTAACAGCGATGGACCCGACGCTAAACGTATATAGACGGACACGCGCGACTCGTCCGAGGTATTCCACGCGAAATCTAATACGAATTCCGACGGAAATCCACCTTATTCTCGGGCAACCTTCCTACCTAGACGACCATCCGGTTCTTTTCTGCGTTACGCCACCAAGAATGCTGAAAAATGTCTGCAAATTGCGTATGTAATAAAAATTGTGGTTTTTCACATTTTCCCAAAAATTTCGTCGATTTTTCGGTTTCTCCAAGCTTAGTACAATTTTTGCAGTTGAAAATTAAACAAGATATTGCACAGCTGCCGTGGTCCATTATTTATATATCTTGGATGCACCAAAAAAAAACATTTTACAAAATTTAGTATACACAGTAAAAGCTTGAGAAATCATCTCTCGCGATTTCAATTGAATGGAAACACGAAAATTCCCATGCTAGCTGAAAATAGGCAAATAAAATAAAACTGGCGCCCTTCTTCGGGGAGGATTTTTTCCACGACGAACACAAACGTTTGGGAGGGAAAAAACAGTAGAAAAAAAGGTTAATTAAATCGGATGAAATGATTGTAATGTGTAAATCGTATTTTGTAGATTGAAAAAAGGGGAAGTATTTGAAAGAGAAGGAGGACTCACCGTGCTCGCCACGCGTCCCTCGTAGCAGCGATTGCGAAGCGACGCAGAGGAGGAATAGTAATAACTTGTCCATATTTCGATTGTTCATCTTTCGAATTGTCCGCCTCGCTTCTATCCGTCTTATTATCTCGAGTGAGAGAGACAGAGAGAGAGTCGTCACTGTCGCGTGCTCATCACGCTGTCGTTCGTTCCGTGTGGTGTTGTCTCCTCGGTGCCATCGAAGAGAGAGCTGAGACGTCTCTTCTCTTTGCTTACCCCCCGACCACGTCGCGTCGGGACGATGATTTACGAATGATTACGAAGAAAGAGCGAATAATAAATATGAAACGAGCCTCGTTTGCTCGCGCGGCCGCGCCGCTCTATCTCAATTTCCGAGATCGAAGGATTGGTAATCGAAGTGGTAGTAGTGGCAGTAGCGGTAGTAGTGGTAGCCAGAATGGTCGCCGTGCGAATCGGAGATCGCATTACCGCGGTAACACGCCAATGGCTTCTTCTTCTTCTGCTTCTTCCTCTTTCATGGGCTTATTCGTCGCGACTATTTCGTCCCCGTTGCATCGCCCTCTCTCTCTCTCTCAGCAGAGTGTCGAGGGGCGGCGACGGTAGCTTTATTTGCTTCTCTGTTCCCGTTAAATTTCTATGGATTTTCACCTTTTCAACGATACCCCTGAGACTCGGCGGCCAGAGGTTCGTTCTACCGCTTCCAACGACGCCTTTCTGCAAAAGACAAAAAATAAGGGTGAGAAAAAACGTGAATTTACTTCGTTGCAATGGAAACAGCAGGGAAAAACTGCGAATTTTGTACATTTTTTTACCTTAAAAACAGGTTTTTCGTTCATTTTGCCTAGAAATACGGGATTTGGGGTGGCAGTTGTAATTTTGGTGGGAAGTACTCGTCGAGTAGAATGTTGGTGATTTATTTCGGAATTTTTCGACTACACGGTTCGCGAATTTGGGAGCGAAGAACATTTTTGAAAATACTGCTCAGGCTGGTAGCATGCCGCAGCGGAGACGAAAAAATTTGAAAAAAATCTCGTTAACTAGGGTTTGAAATCCTCTATCCAGGGATACCCAACTCGCCGGGGTGCGCGAAACTTTTTTTTTTCAACCCCTGTTTTTGAATTTTTTTCAACCCCTGTTTGGAACTTTGGAAAAATATTTCTTCGCTGCTTTGTTTTGGGCTCGTCGAGAGCACTTGTCCGTAAATTTCCAACGCGATGTACCGCGAGGTACAGGAAACAGAAGCGATTCGGCAATTTGTTACATTCGGTTTCCAAAGAACAGTCTCTGCGATGCTTCTGCAAAGAATGCTCGTCCAACGTCGCGAGGGACGCCGTTCCGGCGAAACTCCGTAGCCTTCGAGTAAAAACGAACAACGCGTCGATGCTCGTAGGCCGGTCATTGAACTTTCCCAAACGTAGACGTACATACGATATCGATTGAAACTTGAGACTCGGAAATCTTTTTTTCGAGAACGTCATTTTTGCCTCGCAGTCGAATAAAATCGACGATTTATTATGGAAATCCATTTAAACGCGTCGATATTTCAAATTCCACGGCAAAAATATGCGCCGGGCGAAGAATTGTTCCGTGAAATCGACGATACGCTGGTCAAACGTTTGTCGGTAGCATTGTAAATAAAATCCCCCACCAAAAAAAAAACGAATCTCCCCGGAAAAAAAATTCTACTAGAACTTCAGAGACCTATGCAAATCGAACAAATTTCACCATTTATTCGTCGAATCATTTTCAAACGCGTTTTTCTCCAAAACCACCGAACACATTAACTCGAAATTTGTTGTGGTTACTTAAACATAATTCTCCAGTTTGTTTTTTTTACTCTCATTTTTTTTCTGCCTTCAAAATGATTGCAGATTTTTTCTAGATTTTTTTTTTCAGCAAGTTTATCCTCTACAAAAAAAAAGGTCCTCGTCAATTACGACGTACGTATCGTATTTTCGGAAATAATCGCGGTGTTGCGGAAAAATTGTCATTTTTTTAGTACCATTTTCTCACCTTATGGGTAAAAAATAGTTTAATAATTCTTCTGAAAAATTTGGTGTTCAGCGAGAAAAATTTGATGAAGTTTCCTGACAAAGGGAAAATTGGGATGAAATTTAAAAAAAAAAATTTAAAAAAGGGAATTTTCGTATTAAATTGCGATTATTCCTGCGTGATAATTGAGAGGCACTTTGGTCAACTTTGCTGAGAAAAACGTGCGGGGAAAATAGGTATTGGGTGACTTTGCGAATGCTTTTGCTGGGGGCAAATCGATGTCGAAAAGTACGTCGAGGGGAGGGAATAGAAAAAGCTGGAAAATTGAAATCTAGATGTCACGTGGCAGTTGGAAACGAGACGACGACTGGATCGTGGAACAACGAGAGGCGTGAAATTGAAATAATTGCGGCGGAGTGCGAGAGAGAAAAGAACCGATTAATACGAAGGTGGAAGGGAGGAGAGAATGAAAAACTAACGGCGCAGCGGCCGAGTGTACGGGGGAAAATGAATAAAAAAGCAGCGAGGAAAAAAGCAGCGAGGAAAAAAAGAGAAAAGGTAAAAAGTGAAAAGTGTAATCCGAGGCGAAGGAGAAATGTGAATCGAAAAAGATAGATAGCGGGAACAATCGATTGTAAATTAGCAATTAGGAACGTCGAATAGGTAAGAAACGAGCTGGCAATTTTCGTCGGCCGGCAGGTAGGCAATTTAGCGATACGCGTGTGCGTGATAGCGGCGAGTTTGTCCGGCGTGAACGTGTAACGCGATGAGGCTGGTGCGGAGGGTGCGCGTGGTGGCCGCGGCGCGCAACGAGAGCAGCGAGACAATACAAATTGCCGAGTCACTCGACCAACAAGTTTACAGGTGCAAAACTTCCGAGCTCCTGCCTATATAGCCGGCCTTAATGTAACGGAATGTAGAAAAGTTTCACGGAATTCCAAGGTCGGCATCGCTCGTTTCCGGCAACGAAAGATTACAACTTCCACGACTTTGTTAAACCGCGACGCGACGTCGTGACGATGACGCGGCGAGGGAACACAACGGTGCCGCGCCGGTGAGCATTCCACGGGTAAAAACTTGAAACGCACCGAAAATTCGTTACGAATATTAACAACAAACATTTCACGACCGAAACGTATCGACCCACCTGCGCCTCGCTTTACCTCCTCTACTCCTGTCCGTCAACCATTTCCTTCGCCCGTTTATCATAAGCAAGCCTAGAAATATACCTCGTCGACGCGTTCCCACGACTCTCCTCTCCTCTCCTCTCCTCTCATCTTCATTTCCATTTCATTTTTACCCCATTTCCATCTCAGTCTACCTCGCTTCATTTGCAATTCACTTTCATTTCATTTTTACTCCATTTTCATTGCATTTTTGCTCCATCATTATTTCACTTTCACTCGTTTTATATAATTTTTATTCTCATTTTATTTCTCATATATTTTATCTCATTCCCTTTATATTTCCCTTCGTTTCGTTCTCATTTCGTCATTACTTCATGCTCTTTTCATTTTATTCCATTTACTCATTCGAACGAACATGCCAAATGATTTTACAAATTCTGCGAATTGTAAAATATTAGCCGTGGTATTTTTTTTTAAATCCTCACATTCCACGTGCCATTAAATATTTCCGGCAGAATGTTGCCAATCACTCGAGAGCGCACCAAAATTTATTTTCTTCCTCTTTTCTGTTCGACTTGCCACGTGTCTAGTTACTTGTTCAGGTGATTAAAATGTAACGTCAGTTTTGGTGGCCTTGAAACCTGAATCAAAATCCCCCCAAAAAAAGAGACGTCAAGTTGCGAAAAGCTTCGTCCAATTTGTTTTTTGTTTCACACCTCGCAGAGAAGAAATGTAGATTTTTCGGAGGGATCGGTTATTTTTTTGTTGGCGTTGTATTTTGTTGTTGTTGGTGTTGTTTCTTACACCCCGTTTTTTCCCTACCCGCGGCGACCGCACAATCGTCGTTAGAGTAACGACGCGATCGCGTTTTTGCGCTACCTACGTTTCTTCCATCGTTCCGCGGTGATTTTTTGCGGCCGAGACGCGTCGCGAGGCGGGTATCGAGGGAGACGCTTCCGTAATCGTTGACGATGTTATTCGAGGCGAAAGTCTGTCGACGGTCTCGTCGAGCGAAGAGCGCACGCGGAGGACCTTCTCCGGAGAGAGGATCAATACGACGCCTCGCCTCGTTCTCGCTCGCTCTTTTGGCGAACGCGAAGGTCGGTCCTCGTCGTTGGTACCTCGCGCGCCGACACTACTACGAGCATTTCCATAGCGAGGTGTGCGTGCTCATTTTTCTCTCTTTCCCGCTGTATTCGCGGGGAAAGATGGTTGTGGTCGGCGGCGAGGAGGAGGCTGCGGGTGGGTGCCGAGAGAGAGAGAGAGAGAGGGAGGGAGAGAGGCCTGGATAAAGGATCGGAGCAAAGATGGGAGCGGAGAGAAGAGGAGGAAATTTTTAGAGTACCAAAATATAGGAGAGGCGACGGCGACGACGAGTTCTTCTTAAGCGGGCAAAGACCCCTTTTTCGCTCTTCCACAGCTTCTTTTCTCTTACCTCTCGCGCTCTCTCTCTCTCTCTCCGCGTAGAAATCTACCGCTGCAGTCTGCCCGACCAAACTCGAGATCTCTCTCCTGCTATGCAACTCGCACCGAAATTGCAGACTTTGAAACGTGGGGAGGACTAAAGACGCGGTGAAAAATTCAACGAGGCCTCTTCCTTCTTCCCCGATGTTTCTCATACTTCGACCCATATTTTCGTACCGAAACAGCTTTTTTCTACAAAATTTGTTCGAAGCGAGCGTTTTCTAGCTTCTCGGACTTGTCGCTGCACGGACTCGCTTAATTCCCCCGATTACGTTGACATTCCTCGATTCAGTAAGAGTGTTTCGTTGATTTGTCGAAATTGATCGCGTAGATTTGTAGGCGAGCGCGAACAGCGACGGAAACATGGACCACCGACCACGAGGCGCGCGTACGGAGACACACCGGTCGTCTTTGCGTAGTCGTGTAAAAAAGTAGGAGAACGCGTTGAAAAAGTGTCGAGATGCGGGCGGAAGGAGAGAAAGATGGTGGGAAAAGGGAACGAGGAACGAGGACGGGGAAAACGGCGTGGAGGAAGAGGAGGAAGTGGGGAGGAGGAAGAGGAGAAGAGACAGAAAAGCCTCGGGGTGTCTCTTCGCTCGGTGTCTCCATCCATCTCTGTCGTCCGAGCGGCAAGAGACAAATTTTATTTCCGATTAACTTAAGATCCGACGAACGACGCAACGTCGTTGTACGTATCGTTAGATTTATTTTACAACGCTTATACGGTCCTCGCGGTTGAGGCCAATGGGAGAGAGGATGGAAGGTGCGGCGGCGGCGAGCCAAGACCAGTGAAAACGAGCCTACGCCGAGTAGATGCGAAGAAATGTTTAAAAAACGCCGAGAAATGCCCCCTCAATTTGACTGAAAACAAATTTCGAAAAATCGGGTAAAACAAATATTTTTTAAAAAAATGTATCCTGTATAAAAAAAAAAAGATGTGAGCTTTCTGCTTTCTTCAACGTGGTGTAAATAATTGAGGAAAAAAGTAGATAGACGAGTAAAGCAAGCCCAATCGTGGATTTCTTGCCGCTTTTCCTATTTTTCCTAGTGACAATGTTTGACCTTGAAAAAAATAAATGGAAAAATCAATTATACTTCTATGCAAATAACTTTGATGATACATTTTGTAATATAATAAATAACTTTAATAATACATAAAAAAATAAATGGAAAAATCAATTATACTTCTATGCGAATAACTTTGATGATACATTTTTTTGAGGAAGGAATGAAAATATTTTGGCTGTGTAAGTTCAGCTGATCACTGCGATTATTTTGTTGACGGCAAAAAAAAGGTTTTGCTCGCAGGGGAGAGGGTTATTCTACTAGTTGGCAACGCTGACTAGGAACGACGAATCTTTGGAGACCGAGAGCGAGAAGGGGAGGGAAAAAAAGAGGGAAATAGGAGGAGAGCAGAGAGAGAGAGAGAGAGAGAGAGAGAGAGAGAGAAAAAGGTCCGTTTGCCGTAGGATTTCGCTCGCTTTCTTACCTTCCCAAGCTCCTCGGCCTTTTCGTACCAATTTAAAAATAGCCTTTTCAATTCCGTACCTGCCAACAGCCACCACGAACCGACTAATAAATACGCACACGCGTGCGGATCCACGCGAATAGTTCCGCACAGACGCGCCCCCACCGACGAGCATTCTCTCTCGCAAACGTGCTTTTTTTTACATTCCGCATATTAGTTTTACGTTTGTTCGGATTCGTCGGCTGTATTTCTCCTTCGTTATTCACTTGCGAGGAATAATAAAACGTTGTTTTTCTATTTTTTGTTTTTCGCGTATTCGCTGGCCCTTTTTTCCCCCTTTTTTCCTCTCCCCTTCTCCTTTTTCCTCCCGGTTGTTTGCGAGCTCGCTCCTTTCCTCGTACCCACGCTCGCGGTCGTAATCGAGCGATTTTTGTCTCGTTTATTTTTTTGCCAACCGGCGTAATTAAAATTATAATGCGGACCAACTTTTTGCAATCAATTTCGGTGAAAACAGACTGCTCGCAACTGGGAACGAACGAGTCGGCCGAACCTAACCTAACCTAACCGACCGGTCGGGCGGCGAGACGGAGAGAATGAATTTTTTCACTTTTTTCCTTTTTCCCTCGCTTCTTTCACTTTATTACTCGCAATTATTGCATCCGGTGATCTTCGCTCGCGAAGCGCATTTTTCCAAAATCGGTTTTTCCCACCCCAACCAGCTGCTATTTCGCGCAAAAAAGCCCACGTTTTCAAATCTGCGGAACGTAGCAGCGAAATACATTTTTTTCAGACATCTTTTTCCATTTTTTTCCAAATTGGCAGCAGTAATTTCGACAGAAATATAAAAACCCTCTCGACCGCCAAATCAGCGATAAAATCTAGCAGTAAGCTAAAAAATGTACAACTGCTGATAATCTATAATTTCATAATGTACGGTTATTATAAATCCAAACAATTTCTCTCCTAATATACAACAGCAAATCCTGTGTTTCTTTTTTTTCTTAAATTGTACATCAATTTATTATTCACTTTGTTCCTCATTTCTCGATTTTCAATTAACCAGGCCTGTGCACAGATTTCTCTAGAAGTCTGGACAGGTTTTTTGTGCAGGAACCTCTGTACATAAAATCTGAGTATAATAAATAAAAATAACGCATTTTTCAACGCGCCCACAAAACGTCGTCAAATTATTGCGGATAAAAAATATCGACAGTTCTCATTTCTACCGTCAAATTCGAAAAAAGTGGCAGAATTTACCTTAAAGCTTGGAAATAAGTATGAATTCGAGAAGACAACGTAACGATGTAAACGATATAAATTTTGATGAAGGACTGAAAGATTAGCGAGTGTACAGACATCACATCAACGTCGTTTACATCTTCAATTTGTTACAATTAATACAAAATCCCAGTAAAATTTGTGACAACGAGACAAAACTGATCATAAAATTTGTTGTAAAAAAAAATAAGAATAGACATCAAGTTTGGTAATAATAAATCAAAAATTGACGTCAAGTTTGGTAATAATAAAATAAAAATTGACGTCAAGTTTGGTATATTCATTTCTCATTTTCTCGATCGATACCTGGGAGAAAAAGAGGAAGATCGAGGCAAAAAAATGGGGGAGAAGGGGGGAACGAGGTGGATTTATTGCCATTTTTGTCGGAATTTTGGCGGTACCGCGTATTTTTTGTTGGTGTGCCGGCGAACGCGCGCGCATAACTCGCGCGGATACGAACGAGGTGTACGTAGGATTACCGCGAGCTCGGGCTCGATACTGTTTCGTAATAATAATTCCTCGCGGTGAAAGTCAAGCCGAGAAGTTGGAACCTCGCATCAAACGCCGAGTACAAACCGCTTGTACGTACGTAGACACACGCGTGCAGCGTGCATACACGGGGCGTGCGCGTGGCACACGTTGAGGTACGAATCACGCACACGCCGCCGCCGCCGCCGCCGACGACGACGACTGTCCGTCGGTCCGCGTGCTTCGAGTCCCGCGGTTCAATTGGCCGTTTTTCAATATTGCCTCGGCGTATAGTGAAATTTATCGATTTCGAAAATTGAAATACGTTCTCCGCGTGACCAGCACCGGCATCGGCATCGGTATCGGCATCGGAATCGGCGTTCACCGCCGCCTGCCACTCGTCATCGAGCGCTTTTAGCTGTCTGCCCTCGATTACGGAATAAGTACAATACCAGCGCCGAATTGTTGTTGTTATTATCGCAGTGTCGTTATCGTTATCGGAGGCTCGATTTCCGGCGGCGTTCGTCCCGCTCTCCACGTTTCCGGCGACCCTTTTTCCCCCATTATTTTCTCGCCGATCGCGGAAACGCGTCGGATTAGAGCGCCGAGCTGTTGGGAGGCGAAATTTGTTGATAACGAGGATTTTTTCAGCTCGTCGAATTCCCTAAAATCATTCGTATTCCATTTATATAAGCCGAAGTGATTTATGGCCGCGCGAATATTTATATCGGAGCGAACGATTCGTTCCACTGTCATCTTCGTTATTTTGGACCACCAATTCTGTGACCTATTAAAACCGATAATAATGGTACCAGCAACTATACCACAAAAATTAATTTCATGAAAACCAATTTTTTAGCTCCAACGATCAATTTAAATTCAAAAATCCGCGTACTGGACCTAATAATTTGGTAACCCGTTATTATTGTACACGCATCAGGGTGTTTTTTTGGACCTTCTTTCGGTCCCCACTAAAAATTTGGTTGAATTGTTTGGTCGGAATTTTGTCGTGAATTTTTTATGAACGGCTCGAGTAGATTTTTCTCACGCGACGAACCAATCGACGCGCTATATCTCGAGAAATACGAGTCTTAGCGATTCGGTTCATTCGACTTTTTTGTAGTAAACTGAATTACCTTCAAGTTTGTCCTTTACGTTTTTTATGTAAGTCCAATCGTTTACGAAATAACGCCAAAAAAACGAGTATTTTGTACAAAAATCGGACTTGGTGATCCGTACCATCTCGCGAGTGCAGATTACAGCTACGTCGCTCGGGGCACTTTTGTAGAGAATTGAATTGCGAGTAAATCGCGCCCTGGTACGATACGATAGCGCGAAATGCGGCAGAGTTATGGATATTTGGAGGGGAAAAAATCAAAGTTTTTAATTGGGGGACGAAAAAGATCAGCAGAATGTACGTATTTGGAGTGAAAGCTATCGGTCTAAATTTGTTTTCAACGTCGTTGGTATCGATGAGGGGACGATCGTAATCGCGGCAGATTTCGTCCACGGCGCGTCAGACGTTGAGAATATGTTCCGCGTCGCACGAGAGAGAGAGGGAGAAGAGGAACCATCTGCGAGGATGGGTAGCGGCGTGGTTTGGTAGCGCGAGCCGATCCGCTTCGGCCCACCTGTCGCCGCCGGAGACGTTCGGTAAAATCGAATCTCTGGTGGAAAAAGTTCGAAAAACGGGCAGCGAAGCGGGAAAGAGGAACGGAAGTGGGATGTAATATACGAAGAGGTCCGGAGCGCGGAGTAATTTGAAAATTTCCTGGAGAACGCGCAGCTGACGCCGGGCTAATTTTCTAACCGACGACAACCACAGGAAAGTTGTCCCCTGCTGAAACTAGACTGACCAGCGCAACATGAAAAAATGGAAGGGCGTAAGAATTTTTTTTTTTTTTTGCAAAGAAAGCTGCTGTCCCTCGCAGTTCGTCACTTATTTTTTTATTTCCTATACTACGATTTTTCATTTACATTCGGAATTTTCCAATCAGTTTTTTCCCATTCTAAGGGTTAAAAAAACTCTCGTGTACCCAATTTTATGCGATTCAAAAAATTCGTACATTTTTTTCGGGCCTAAAAAAATTCATTTTCAGACTCGCGGCGACTAGCAGCCGTCTCGAATGTTTTTTCAGCACGTTCTAGCCGAAATTTTACGACGACGATAATAACCAGCGATGATTTTTCCCGCTTATCAGGAAAATTATAAGGTTTTCGGAAAAGAGTTTCCAATAAAAGTTGCCCATCTTGTTCCACTCCACATTTGTTCCCTCTCAAGTTTCGTTCTCCGATCCGTAGTTTCCGAGAAAATCGTTATTTCTCACCACGAACGACGCTGCAGTACCCATGTTCATCGATTATCCCGAAAAGTATCGATTTTCCGGAAAAACCGTCCAAACAAAAAATGTAGATCCCATTTGGATCTAAATTTTACCTCCCATACGATTTCTCTTTAGAATCGACCGTTTTCGAGTAAATCGTCAATTCACCTCTCGCTGCGTTTCTTCAAGACGTTGAAGTGGACGAGAAGAGCGAACGGAGAGCTCGAAGGCGTAGGAATGGAAAACAGCAGACGAGAGGCGTAAAAAAATTCATTTTCGCCTCGAATCCATTAGATTTTCCTCGTCCACCTCGTCTACAGCTTCATCTTCAGGGACAAATCGAAGAATTTCTTTCTACGACTCCGCGCCTCTTTTATTTTCAATTTTCTCTTATTCGTCGATCGCCGCGTTATCTCCGAGGGACAAATAGGAGCCTCAACTGCTTTTCCCCGCTTTCCCTCGTTTATTATTATCATCGCCTTTTTCTCGACCTTTTTGCAGCCCGCAGACGCGACGGAGCGACTCAAAGGGATTATACGACGCGTCGATACCCGAGAGGAATTAGCCGTCGTCGAGATAGGGGTTAATGGTTATTTAAATTCGACGGATTAGAGAACCGGGACATCATACGCCGCTTCTTCGACGTCGAAACAACTCTTGACGCGCTCTTGAAAATAATATTTACGTCGCCGCTTATCGAGAGAGCCGACGACCATTTTACCACGTTTTTTTTCTCCAGACGACTCTTACGCTTCATTCCATGCATATTCCGTCTCGTTCGAGGACGAAGCTCGGAATTATTACGAATTTGGCAAATAATCGACGAAGCTATTCGCAAAGCTGCGTCGACGAAGTGGAATCAATTTTTTTTACAAACAGATTTTGCGGAGAGAAACACGGAGGCCAAACAGACGTGGAAAGTACTCGATCTCCTGGGATCGCCGATCGACCTGAAACGCATCAACTCTACGGATTTCTCGAAACGAAATTCGGCGAATCAGGGCGCATCGGATCTAAAAATCTCATTCGCAGACTTTCGAATCGACTCGTGAGCAAGAAAATTTTATTCATTTGCTCATTTGTTCATATGCTCAATTACTCGTTTACTCATTTACTCGTCTGCTCATTTTCTCATTTGCTCATGTAGTCATTTGCTCGTTTGCTCGTTTGCTCATGTGCTGATCTACTCGTTTGCTCATGTGCTGATTTAATCATGTGCTTATGTGCTGCTGTGCTCGTTTGCTCATGTGCTCGTGTGCTGATTTCGTCGTTTTCTCATGTGCTCATTATCTCATTTACTCATTTGCTCGTTTGTTTGTGTGCTCTTTTACTCATTTACTCATGTGCTCATTTTCTCATGTAGTTATTTGCTCGTTTGCTCATTTGCTCATGTGCTGATTTGCTCGTTTTCGCATCTGCTGATGTGCAAATGTGCTCATGTGCTTATGTGCTGCTGTGCTCGTTTGTTCATGTCCTCGTGTGCTGATTTGCTCATTTTCTCATTTTCTCGTTGGCCCATCTGCTCATTTGCTCGTGTGCTGATTCGGTAATTTTATCACGTGCTCATTTGCGGATGTAGTCAGTTGCTGATTTGCTCGTTTGCTCATTTTCTCAGCTGCTCGTATATTCGTGTGCTCATTTTCTCATGTACTCATTTGCTCGGTTGCTCATTTGCTCGTTTTCTCATGTGCTGATTTGCTCATGTGCTTATGTGTTCGTGTGCTCATTTGCTCATTTGCTCATTTGCTCATGTGCTCGTTTGCTCATTTACTCGTGTGCCCACTTGTTCATTTGCTCATGTGCTGGTTTGCTAATGTGCTCGTTTGTCTATTCACCTGTTTATTTATTCGTTCACTCATCTATCCACTTCTTAATTTATTCATTTACTTCCTTCGATATTTACCTATTTTCTCAGGAACGAATTATAAACGGCGCGAGTCTAATTTTTCATTTGCACTCTTCGACCTCGTCGAAGAGAAGGTCTGCTCTCGAAGGAAGTCGATATTTGTTGGTGCAGTGTTCACGGCTCGATGCAACGTAGCGGAAAGAAAAAACAGGAGAAGGATCGCGAGAAAAGGGAATAGATTTTCCTCCGGGGGAAGGAAAACAGTCCGATCGTACGGAAAGGCCATATGGTATTCGTTCGACTTTATCTCCTTTCGAGACTTCGTTTCTGCTTTTACTTCGGGACGCATCCGATCTATATGACTTTTATCTGACGTTCCGTACGTTCAAAAACGACATCCTGTCTGCCGCCCCGCGACCCGCAGCCGTCTCGAATGTTTTTTCAGCACGTTCCAGCCGAAATTTTACGACGACGATAAGAACCAGCGATGATTTTTCCCACTTATCAGAAAAATTATAAGGTTTTCGAAAAAAAGTTTCCAATAAAAGTCGGCCATCTCGTCCCACTCCATATTTGTTCCCTCTCAAGTTTCGTTCTCCGATCCGTAGTTTCCGAGAAAATCGTTATTTCTCACCACGAACGACGCTGCAGTACCCATTTTCATCGATTACCCCGAAAAGTATGGATTTTCCGGAAAAACCGTCCAAACAAAAAATGTAGATCCTATTTGGATCTAAATTTTACCTCCCATACGATTTCTCTCTAGGATCGACCGTTTTCGAGTAAATCGTCGAATCACCACTCCGTTCCCCGCAAACGACCACGCGACGTCGCCGAAACAAAAACTGCCCATTTCTAAAAAAAAAAAACAAAAAAAAAACAAGTCCTATCCTGGATACGTGAGCGACGGTTTTCCAACAAATCGGTCAAATTGCTCGCGTCGATGAAAAGTAAGGGAGCGGGGGAGGCGCACGTTTGACGAGGGCTATCAGCAGATTCGAGCATCGGATCGCGTCGTTGCGTGGATTAGGTCAGGTACTCGAGTTCGTCCCGTTAGTAAATAAGTAATTAACTGCAAGACCGGGGCGGCATAGCAGCCGGGGATGTCCCCCACTGGAATTACATGCATCGGACGAACGGGGGTCTGGAGTCTCGACGGAAACCCCATGCTGCCGTCGTTTCCTCTGGGAGCTTACCACGCGGCGCGATACCCAACGAAGGACGAGCAGGCAGGCGGCAGGCAGGCAGGCATGCACATACTGTACAGAAGAACCGGAGGATTCTTTCTCTCTCTCTCTCTCTCTCTCTCTCTCTCTCTCTCTCTCTCTCTCTCGCTCTCCCTCTCGCTCTTCTCGATCACCGACCACGCTCGCACGGTCGAGTCCTCTCGTAATTCGAAAAGGGAAGCGCCCACCGGTCCACGCGACGATCGGCGTTATATTCCTACGGGAATAAGCGAGCCACCGAACAACAGGTCAAATTTCGTCTCAGGATCGGCCATATGGTCCGTACAACCGCGAACGCAGAGCGAGAGGGACCAGGTTGGCACAATGCCCCGGCGAAGAGCGAACAGACGTACGACGCACGCTCAACTAACTCGGAATACACAAACCACAAGCATCGCGCATCTCTCTAAACACGGGACACGCCATTTCCGTGGATCAAAACGAGACGCGATCGAGCCGAATTGTTGTAGAGCCTTATTTTGCCGCGAGTTTCGGCTTGTCTGGAAATTCGCGCAAATTACCAAATTCATATTTTGCCACCAACAGTCGATGCACCGCGCACACCAAAATGGCTTCGCGAATGTTGTTCGCGACCAATTTCTTTTTCTTTTCGCGTTTCGACTCGCCACCTATTTACAACCAAGTCACGCGCGCGGAAAAGAATCTAATAACAAACCTCGCAAGCTACTTTTTTAACCGTACATTTCGTTTATTTTCGACGAGTGTTCATTTTTCGCTCCGATTTTTTATTTTCAAGTTTTTTTCAACCACGTTTTGTCTCAAGTCGTTCGTCTCTAACCGATCTGCAATCATAGATTTGCCACTTTCACGTTGGGGAGACCGATGGATACGTTTTTTATTCCGGGGCAAAAAAGAAACGTGCTGAAAGAAAAAGCGTCGACAAGCTCGTATTGTCGTGAATTTACGCGATTCGTTTATTCGAAAATTCACATTCGTGTGAAATTGGGACGCGTTGTTCGTCGTGCCCTCGCACATTCGGTCGAGGGACGAATGACAAAACGAAAGTATAAAGAATAGTTTCGTGACTGCGGCAACGACGAGGGAAGCTTCGCGTGGGAAGAACGATTGAGATTCATCGATTCTTCGAAGTATGATCGTTGTTGACCCTCGAAGGGCGGAGGTCCGTGTTTGATACCGTATAAGTATGGAATCGAACGGGGAATGGCATTGATTCATCTCTCTCCTCTGCCATGTATGGAAGGCGCGTCCACGGCGTGCGAGCCAACCAACCAACGAACCTTCTACCACTACTACTACTACTACTACAAATACTACGACTACAACTACTACTACTATGACTACCTCACAACTACTACTACTACAACTACAACTTCTACTACTAAAACTACTATAAATACTACGACTACAAGTACTATTACTACGACTACAACTACTATTACTACTACTACAAATACTACTACTAAAACTACTACAAATACTACGACTATAACTACCACTACTATTATTACTATCACTACAACTACTATGACTACAACTACAACTACAACTTCTACTATTAAAACTACTACAAATACTACGACTACAAATACTACTACTACTACAAATACTACCACTACTACTACTACTACTACTACCACCACTACAACTACTACGACTACCTCACAACTTCTACAACTACAAGTACTACAATTAAAACTACTACGGCTACTGCTACTGCAACTACTACTACGCTACTATAGGAATACCTAGAGTCGTAGTCGCGCAACCCTGTCGAGAGGAATAGGGAGGAGAGATCTCGCCACCGCACGCGCTTGGGTACGGAAAGAGTTCGTCGACGGTGTGCTGGGCGAGGGTCTCTTCTCTTTCTCTGTTATACGTATTAAGGAGGCGATGGGCGATGGGCGATGGGCGATGGGCGTCCGCCCGTGGCTCCCGGGGAACCGCTCGACCGTGTACCGACAGCGCGAGAGCTTCGAATCAGATAATTGAATCCGTCACATTAGGAACGAACTCGAGACTCGCGCGCACCTCAACACCACGTTTCCGCGTTCTCCCGTCTCTTTCCTCCATCCGAGCGAAACCCGCGCGCGTTTCTCGAGCCAAGACCGTGAAAATACTTTCCTTCGTTCTAGAACTTCCATCCTGAAATATGAACCTCGACCAAGTTGATGAAAAATCGTCGACCAGTGAAAAATTGATTATCGAAGGATTTTTCGTCTTATAAATTGGATGAACGGATCAACTTCAGGATTATCTGGATTCTGAGACAATGGCGACGATAGTTAAATTTAGTACCGCTGGCTTTTCGTTTTCACTTGTTACAACAAAAAACGTAGCATACTCGCATCAAATTGATGTTTTTCACATTTAAATAAGCTTCGATGTTTCGTGGGAAATTTCGAAACTGATTAGCCCATCGAAACGAGTTCATGCAAAATAGTTTTCATACTTTACGAATTTTACGATTTTAGTGAGAGGAAAAAAAAGGCGGAGGCAATCGGATGTCCGGAAATACGTAAAGGAAATTAGACGAACGAGACGATTGTAAGCTGTTAACCTGATCAAGAAAACACGTCGTAAGCTGTTTCTTGTGAAGAGACACGTTTAACCCTTCCAGTCGCAGCGGGATACCAGTGTCTCACATCGACACCATCGATTTTTGTAACGCATCCGAGCAGTTTGTCATCGATTTCCCTTCCCTTAACTAAAATAATAACATTGCCCGACCAGTCGAAATAATTATTCCCAATAAGAAACTAGTATTTAAAAGAGCAGAATTCTCCGAATGGATGCGTGCCAAGAGGAAATAGTTGCCGGTGTCCTCTAAAAACGTGTTGTCAGAGTTTTCTCAGGTCACTGATTAGGAATACACGGTAAGATTTTCGAAATTCGAAATGGCGGAAATTCAATACGGCCGCTGAAAATGTTAAAATGTGGGACTTTCAGCAGTCTCGGAAATCCTTCTGCACCAAAGTTCACGAAAAAAAACGATGGTCGCCAAAATTGGTGACTGAAAGGGTTAGAACGGAGTTTACGAGTAATTGGAAGGAGCGAGTCCAAATCTGTGTGCTCCTCTGTGTTATCCATTCGCGATCAAGCGTCGTCGCTGTTTCCGGAATCGCAAACAATTTCATTTTCGGGTCGAGTGATTTCCCCCTTTTTTTACAGCATTTTTCACAGGCTCGGTGAGTTTTCAGCCCGCGGAACCGTCTTGCCCGTACGAGCGGACGCGAGAGTGGCTGCGGCACACGTGTCTCCTCCTAGCATGCTCCAGAGGCGGATGATAATTTATTTTTAGGACCGTCCGTCCGATTTGTCGTCACCGATGCGGTTAAGGATTTAAAACGTAACGTCACTCGCCTCGGTGGAGCGAATTTCGAGTCTGATTGCGCAATCGACGAGCGTCGGTCGGGAAAAAAGGGGAAGAAAGATAGAAAAGAACAGCGCGGCTAGTAGTCGAATAGCGCGAGGGACAGCCGGACGGACGCAGACAGAGAGACAGAGAGAGAGAGAGAGAGAGGGAGGGAGGGAGAAATAAAAGGAGAAATATTGAGCGACGTGCGTTATAAGCTCTGTATGGTCCAGAGGTTCGAAAATATGCAGGAAGCGATCTCGCCGATGATCCGTTCGTTAGTCTCGCTTAAAAAACGGAGACTCGAAGTCTCGCGAGTCGCGAGGAGACGAGCGTGGAGAAAGGCGACCGCGCGGCTCCGACCGCCGTCGCGGGTACGCCGCCATCGTTGTCCTTTTCGAAAACCGGTCATTAAGAATCCATCAAGACTTTTCCGGTGCTTGGAAATGAAACAATGATAATAATGATAATAATCAGCGGGAATGGAGTGGCGAAGAAATCGACGACGGTAAATTCTTCCTTCCAGCTCCGTAACAAAAAAAAAAGAAGAACGGCGAAAAGGGGAAAAAATCCCCTGGTATCCGGAAAAAATCCCCCACCTGCGGGCGAAAAATCAAACATGCACTCAGAATTCTTAAATGCAAAATTGGATCTGCCACTTTGTATCGGATCCGCCATTTTAAACTTGGAAATCTGGAGCGCAGATTCGTGGACAGCAAACCCAAAAGCTCCCGAATACAAACTGTGGCACGTGAGCTCCAAGAACTTGGAGCTATTTTTCCAAGTTCGTTTATTTGTTTTAACAAAATCACCGATTATTGCAAATTAATTTGCCATTTTCTTTCAATTAGTCCGCTACGGGGTGAATTTTGGTGGAGGAGAAAAACGAAGTTCCCTCGGCGAAAGAAGCTGTTTTTCATATTTTTGTTATTTTTTTTTTGGTTGTTGGTTTTTTTTTTTGGTTGTTGGGTTTTTTTGGTTGTTGTTGGTTTTTTTTTTTTTTGTTTCGTTTTCTGCCAAAGGAATAAATGTCTCGATGGAAAAAATGGCGCAGTGACACGCGAGAGTAACGTTACACGGAGGCGAGGGCAGAGGATCGGGTTAATAAATCGCGATGGTAAGAAGCGTGATGAAAAAAAAGTGAAAAAAAGGTGGAAAAAAGGTTTAAAAAAATGAAAATTACGTGGAAATAACGGGAAAAAAGGATGAAAAAATAAAAATAATACCCAACCGATTCCCGGTCCCTAATTACGCTCGGCACGATTATCCTCCTCCTCTTTCTATCCGCCTCAAAAATTTCAACGATTTCCTTGACCGCGTGACGAATGGAGACGCGTCGATGAACTCTGGGCGATTACTACGTCCGTAAGCCGCCGTCACGTTGCGTTACGTCCTACACGCACACATCGATTCTCGTTCTCGTTGCTTCCCGACCGCAATCGCAATAGTAGCGAGCGAGCGATGAGTGGATAAAAACGGAGAAGAGAAGAAGAAACGGAAAAGAAGGACGAACAAATAAAGAGAAACGAGCGATCGAAAATGGACGAAGTATCCCGACGCGATCCGCGATAAAACGACACCCAACGCGTGGATTAACGGTAATCGTCCAATCACGAATTTTCGAATAATCCGATTTTTAGATGTTTCTGTCGAGATTCGTTTTTTTTTTTACAAAAATTTGTTTACCAATTGTTTACCTTCCGGAAGGTGAAAAAAGAGGTCTGTTACAGTTTGAGCCCTTCGTATTAACATGGAGAGGCGCCTCGTTGCGAATTTCTATTTCTAACAATTTTTTTTTTATGTTTGGACGTTCAATATGTAGATGATGGCATATTGTACACATTGTTCCAGGTCGTATTTTTCCAGAGAATTGAAAGAGCTACGAAAAAAATGTGTTGCAATTTTTTGATAAGCATAGTCATTGGAATAATTTTTTTATTCTGGGCATGCATATGTATATGGGGCGTTTCATGCGAAATCGGACGGTTCGAAAAGCGATTTTCCGAAAGGATAACAAATTTGGGTGTTTCGAGGAATGGACCAAGAGAGGTATTTTTTTTTTGGCAAAATGTTCGTTTTTTGTGCACTTTTCAACGAGAAAAATGCGTTGGTAACGGGCGTTTAGCAAACTTATCGCAACATCGCTGAAAGTTCTCGAGGAAGAGACGAGAAAATGTATGATGGACGAGGTTGAGAAAAATATAGAGAAATGGGAGACATTTTGTGGAAGGAATTCCCGAGTAATCCGGAGATATTGCACGGATAATGATGTCTGGTAGGAGTGCGAGGAGTATCACGCACGAGGAGCGACAAAGCGAAAAAGGTCAAGTTCCGCAAAGAAGAGGAGGAGGAGGAGGAGGAGGAGAGGAGGAGGAGGGAGCGAGAATTATTACGCGGTGGCATCGGGGTGTTAAATAATACCCGGCCCCGTCGGTCGCCGACTGATGAGACGCAATTCGCGCCGTATGAGCTATCGCGCCGATATTTTCTCGCGAAAACAAATGAAGATCGATAACGTAATTATCGCAAATCGCACTCTCCTCGCGAGCCCGACGGCGACTCTCGCATCCCGTTCGCGCTCCGCGTTAAACCGCGTGAACCAATTTTACACGGGGCATTCCGTGCGAGATCGATCGATCGCGCCGATTTCGTTCGCCGTTGATTACCAGCAACGAGTAGAATTATACGCACGCAAAAACTCGCCGCGAAATAACTTCGATCCTCGAATCTACATTTTTCTACAATTCACCCCCAATTTCGCGTCCCTTCCGAAAACGGCTCGACGAATAATTTTGAAAAAAATCACCCCACACGGGCGTTCCTTGGAGAACTTTCCATAATTTTTTCAGAATTTTCCTACGGTTCGTTTCGCGGTGAGAAAATCGCGTAGGTAAATACACCTTGGAAATGCGATGATAGATTTCGCGTGGAATATCCCGTACGGCGTTTTTTACGGCGCTCCTATCCTTTGCCACGGAGCAAAGGTAAGGGGACGTAGGTACAGCGGATCGCCGCAGAGCTAACAGCCACCAGTCTTTGCTCTTAGGTTCCGGCGTCCGCGAAGCCCAGCGATGGAGCATGTCACGCCAATTACGAGCGGTCTCCTCGCTCGCGACCGTCGCCGTCGTCGGCGTACGGTAGGTAGGTAGGTAGGTAGGTGGGTAGGTAGGTAGGTAGGTAGGTAGGTAGGTAGGTAGGTAGGTAGGTAGGTAGGTAGGTATACGTACGAGAGACGGAGAGAAGCTGCGGCGGGTGGCGAGGAAGGGTGGAAGAAGGACCGGTAGAAAAAAAACCAAAAAATAAAATAAAAGAATAAGAGGAAGAAGAGGGAGAAGAGAGAGAGGGCGAGGGACGATCGGAGTGCTCCCGAGCGAGAGCAGTGGTTCTCATAGAACGCACGCATGACCGCATACCGACGCGGTTACTAACGCGCCGCCTTTCTCTCTCTCTCTCTCTCTCTCGCTCGCCATCGACTCGCTCGTTTCACAGTTCGTTCGCGTTCGTCGATATAAGAATCCTGCTCGTATTATAACCGGCCTATCCTATTATATCCAGGTGAATCGCTGTACCTACGTCGGTAGGTACGCGTGACTTTGCCTCCACGCGCAAACACGCGCGCGTTCACCAGAGTCGCACCAGAAATTTTCCCGCTCCTCGACCCAAAAAAATCTCGATCAATTTCCATTTTTCACAGATTAATCGGTCCCGGATCCGCGTGTCACAAATGTTACACTGCCTTTCACTTGTAAAATTATTCCTCCCGCGAATTATTCACATTTTTGGGTAGTTCCACGAGACTCGATGTTATGGCTCCTGAACGTAGGAACCGTACAAACACGTAGGACATTTTCCATGGGATGACAATTCACGATTTGGCAATGAAAAAAACGAGCATTTTACTACCAAGAAGATAGACTTTTTTTTCATAACTACGCCCCGTTGTTAGATTTCTCCTTTTTTCGAAAATTCGACCCCCATGTGTAGAAATACCTTTCAGCTTAACTACATTTCTTCCTCTTTCGATTTCGTCAGCAGTGGAGTATTTTTTTTTTTTTGGCGCCTCCAAAGTTTTGGGTCTCAATATTTTTGGATGAAAAAATTGTGTAATATATATGTTAAATGGATATAGGTGAAATATAGCGAAATCTCTTTAAAAAGTGAATAAATAAGTAGCTAAATAAGTAGCTAAATAAATAGATTAAATTGTAAAGAAGCGAGAGAAATTAGAGAATTTCTGTGGCGAGGGAGGAAAAAATGTTTTTAGGGGAAACGATTGGGTTTTGCTGTACTGTTTTTCTCTGCACGGTTCTAGCAGGAGTAGTTTTTGTAAGTCGGCGAGGAATGGAAAACGGAGGCATAAAAATTCCGGATGTTGCGTTTGACGGAGACCAGTGGAAAATGGAGCATCGGTTTTGTTACTTCGGCGCATTCCTCGTTGGAAAGATGCACTGGGGGGAAAATTTTCGCAGCGGCGCTGATTCATCTGCGGCGCGGCGTACGAATCGAGAATCGGTTATCGCGCTCGGCTAGACGGAAGCGAGTCGATTGGAATTTTAAAAGGTTCGATTCGTCATCAATTCGGGTCGATTGGAGACATTCGAGGAAGAAAGGTTTCGCGAAAGTACGCGTCGGCAACGATATCGAAGTCGTTAATTAGGGATGATTTTCGTTGCCGTTGATTTTCCACCAATTAAACGTGGATGCGGCGTCGGAGGGGGGAAAACCGATCGAGGATGCCGATGGCAGGGAAATCGGTGGGAAAACGACGACGAGATGAAAACGGAAGGGAAGAAGAATGGAAACGCGGCGCGACCTGCAAACGGGACTTAATTAGTTGACGTCGACTCGATCCGTGCACTCGGATCGGATCTCTACGATGATCGTTCCCTCTGTCACTTTGACGTTCTCCGATACGCGATACACCGACGAACCCGACATTGATCTTTTTCAAATTCCGAGCCGTCGGCTTAATTAGGCGCCGATGAAATAGCAACGATTTCCCTTTTTCCCCATTTTTTCCCCTTTGATTTCGATACATTTTTTTTTTACCCCATTTTCCCCAAAAATTCGAATTGAATTTTTAAAATTGATTTCGTCGATTTGCTTGCTTCTGGCCGGAAAAAGTGAATTTCTGTCTACGTTTCTCGCCGTTTAAAAAAAAAATTCCGCCCGTTTAAAAAAGGTAGCAAATTCGTTTTTGAAATTGTTTCTTTTTTTGTTTGTTCGTGTTAATTTGTTTCGTTTATTTTCTGGAAGGTGGGTAAATCGTAACATCGATGACGCGAAAGAAACATAATCAACTGGTCTTTTCATCCGTGAGGGCGCCGCGTTTCATTTCCGGGACGACGAACGTAAAAATAATTCACGGATAGAGAAGAAAATGCGATGAGAAAACGTAGGGAAGAATGAAAACAAATAAAAATCGTCAAAGGAAAGGTGCCGACGTTTTCGACGTTTCCAGATTTCGATCGTTTCAGTTTGTTGCTTCACTCGACACTCGTTAACAAACGGCTCGCGTGTCCTTTAATCTTTATCACGGCTCTCGTCAAAATAAACAGCTGGCACCTCGTCCGCTGCAATCTTTCCGCCTTTATTTTCACGCCAACTGCCATTAGAGTTATAATAAAAACGAGGCGATGACTCTATTCCCTTCGAAAATTACCTGCGTTGCGCCATTTTTTTTCCTCCTTCAGCTCTTTAACGAGCCTTTTTGTCGTCGTCGCCATCTGACAATTTTTATCACCAAAACGACGCCCGGAGCGAAAAACAAACTTTTTGTTCCGCAACAAAAATTCCGCCTTTCGATCAGGCTTCGCGAAAACAAAACAAGATCTGCATCAAAGGGCTTGAAAAATTGAAAATAAACGCATTTTCAAAAACTGTGTTGACTAAAAACCGCACGATTTTTCGCGAGGCGTTTCGTTGCTCGAAAGAAAATGGAGAACCGCGGTTTTGGAGCTTGCTTTTGCTGCGTTCGAGCGTTTCGCTGCAGTCGCGTCTTTGAAAATTGTGCGGTATTTTTTTTCGGGAACTTCACGAATCTGAGAACATTTTTCGAAGAATGCAAATTTTTCGAAAACGGCTCAGTCGCCTTGCTAAATAGCATCCACGTTTTTCTTTTTAACTTGTAGGCTCCTTTCCCACGTTTCTGACGACGATATCAGCGCTACGTCGCTTCTGAAAAATGTGAAAAAAATATTTCCGAAAATGTGATCTAAAGACGAACATTTTGCAAAGAATACATTTTTTCCGTAAACTGCTTCGTTTCCCCGGAAAAAAATGGCGGAGCGCGTCGTCGAATTTCGTCCTCGTTGTCAAAGGTCCTTCCGTCGAACTTATCAGCTCTGTCGCGAGCGAAAAAATTGGGGGGGAAATATTTTTGAGAATGTCGTCGACCGAGGAACGTTTTTGGTAGAATACATTTTTTTCGTAAACGGCTCAGTTTTGCCGTAAAAAAATAAAAAGCCGCGAATAAATGTGAAAAGAGAGGCGAAAGGGGCGTTGGTGTCGAAAGGCACCGACGAATCGTTAAAAAATAGACGAGCAGGTATCAGCTGTCCGTGAAGTAAAGATGGAGAGGCAAGAGATAAGGGATTAACAAATCCGAGCGAGATCGAGGAGACGTACTCTCGGGCGTCACGTGTCTCCGGCCCTCGGAATGTGTCTCGTGCGGCGCGTGTGCGTGTGGAATTAAAAATACGTAGAGGCTCTTTTTTAATCCGAGCAAAGCTCTCGAGACTGTCCCTGTGAAGCATCCATCGGTACCTCCACGAGTCACCGCGAGGCTCTTTCACAGTTTGACTTTCGGTTCAATTGACTCGACTCTTTGGCCGAACGAAGCCCCGATTCTTCTCTTCTCGTTCCTCCAGCAGCAGCAGCAGCAGCAGCAGCAGCAGCAGCAGCAGCAGCGAGAGGCCTTCGAACGGCGCTCCGGTCTCAGAGATTATCGACGAGCACTTAGTCGTATCTACAAAGGCTAATGTAGCCGACATATATAAAAATATATTCCGGTATCCGTCTCTCGAGACTCTCTCGCTCCTCAAGCAAAGGAGAGACGCCGCAGCTTCTCTCTCCTGTGACTGCTTAATCGCCTCGGTCGTTGCTTCCGTAAAAGAACGATTATAACCAGCGTGAATGTCACACGCTTAGCGCGTTTCTTCTTATTCCACTTCGCCCAACGTCCCTCTCTCTCTCCGTCATTCCCACTCGCGATACACGTTGATCAATCCTTTTATCTCCCTCTCTTCTCTCCTCTCCTCGTTCTTTCCGCTCGAATTTTTTCATCGCATCGTGGATTAGCCCAATTTTCACGAATTTTCGTCCGCGTTGCGATAATAGCTATATCTACATAAAAGTTGTCAGGCTCACGAGATACGCTCTCGGAATAATCTTTTTTCCCATTATTTCATTACAATTAATTAGTCTTCCAAAAAAAGAAAAAGGATTCTCTTCAGTGATTTTGCAATAAAACACATCATCCTAGTTGCATATATGATCTCACGTCAACGTTTACCACAGCAAAATCACAACAACAACAAAATTCGTAAAAATAGTATTTTTTTTTTTTTTGATGCAAAATTGAAACTGAAATATTTGTTTTTGGACGTTTTGATTTTTCTCAGAAACGACTACTGAGCAGGCTATTCGCGCGCGCTTCCGTCTGTACAGGCTTTCGATGGCGTGTTTTTCGACACCGCGCACGATTTTCTAGTTTGTGAACTTTCGGAGCGTCAATTTTTTGTTCCGTTTTTTCTCGTGCGCGGCGAGAAAGAAAGATTTCTCGGGCGGCAAACGTCAAGTTTCTCGTCGATGAGTCAGTCGTCGCGCGTACGGTTTCTCGGTATCCTTATCGAACCCTCGAGCCTTTCGTTATCCAAGCCTCGAATCGAACTCGTCGAAGTCAGCGCGGTTAATTGAAGTTTGAAATTGCTTCTGTTCTCCGGCAGTTATATCAATCTCGACCTACTTCCCAATTTCCGAAGCTTTCTCCGAGCCAACGTTTATTTTTACGTTTTTATCTTTATTTTTATCCAATCAATTTCCAGCGAATCAATATTTCTACTTACATTTCACTCGGCTAACGACAACAACAAAAATACCATTTTCGCAACGATCGATCCCATCCCTTTCCTCTCCGCGGATCGATTCTCCTCGTCATCTTAAATCCAAAAAACGCGCCTCGCAACCAAATTGCTGATCCTCCAGTTTGCTGCTCGGATTTAGAAAAATGTACCAACTCGTCAAATCGTTCCTCAACGATTACCGCCGTCGGTAGGTAATAAATTATTACCGCGGGAAGGGGAAAACGAGAGCAACGAGGTTGGAACAAGTGTTTTTGAAATTGTTCATTCCAAAGCAGTGGGATGGTATTTCGTCGTTCGTGGCCCCGTTTTCGACGGATATTCGTGCGAGGAGGCGATAAACGCGTCGAAATAAAACGGTGGAGGTGAGAGAAACGAGGCGGGTGACGATCTTTGATCGAGGAAAAGGTCGAATCTGTAACGCGTGAACGTGGTTCGTATTGTCCTGGGTACGATTGGACGTGGACTAAATAGGTTGTGCATGGGCACGATGAAAAGGTGGCCTGGACAAGGTGTGAATCCGGTATACGGGGAAGACTAAAGAAATTCCGTGCGGAGGAAAAAGTCGGCTGGGTTTATGGAGTTTCGTTGAAGGGAGAGAGAGAGAGAGAGGGAGATGAGAGGAGAGAGGAGAGATGAGAGAGATGAGAGAGATGAGAGAGATGAGAGGAGAGGAACGTGAGGTCTACGCGGATGCCGATGGGTCGCAGCGGCGAGGAGCAACAAAGCGTGTGAAATTCACAAAAGGCAAGCTTTTCGCGTCCCCATCGGAATTTCTTTAAATACCGTGAAATTCGGACAAACACGATGATCCGGACGAATCTAGACGCGAACTATTAAGGGAGGCCAGCTGTTCGTCGGAGACAAATTTGTCCGAAGGGTTGCTTATCCTGCTAAGAAAGTACCTACGTACGGGCTTTTTCACGCGAACGATCCTTTCCTTTCTCTTCCGTTTTTATCCGAGCGACATCTTTCGATGCGGTTGACGTGAAATCTCGGAAACCAGACGGCGACTGGCGTTGAAATTTGAACAGAATTTTCTTGGGCGCGTTATCTACGCCGTGACGTACGCTTTTTGCGACGCGTGTCCCGGTTCGCCGATGAAAAAATTGTGGACGTAGAATTTTGTCGAGATGAGAGGACGTATCGTGAAAATCGGGGTCATTCTTCGCCACTTGTACGCCCCATCGTTTACTCCGCACTCGTATGCGAATATATTCGTCGGCTGCCTCGTGTTTTGGGTCTTTTGTAGTTTTTTTTCGCTTCGTTTGCGGGATGCGCGACGGCTGCAATTTCCGGTTGTAAATTTCGAGGTGAAATTCTGCACGCGCGTATATAACGTTCGTCTGCACGTGCCGTTCGTTAATTCGGCCGAAACGCGTCGATCGGCCGGGTGGTTCTCTCTCATATTTGCGTAATGTTAACGAGACGATTCGAGAGCGGAAATTAGTTAATCAATTACAATGACAACCCGGCGCTATCCAAACAGTTTCCTGACTTTTCTCTCGAGAGGAAATCAATAAGACAGACGTCGACGCGAAGCGCCTTCCCGAAGCACCGCGTCTCGACGTTACCGACCAGCCTCTTCGACTACAGTCGCAAACGCCGCGGCGTACTTGTATTTCACGAGTAAATTTCAGAACAAGCTTCTACGAAAACATCCGAAAAAACCGACGCGTTTATCCGTGAAATAAATGCACAAGGCTCCGTAAATTCGTCAGACAATTTCCTAGCTCCTCCTCGATAGAAAGACTTTTGGTACTCGCGAAGAAGACACCCTAGCTAAATTAGCACTGAAATCAATTATTCGCCGCTCAACTTGGAATGCCCTGTATGTAAAGAAAAAACTTGGAAAGCTCCGCTTGGAACGACCTCTGTATAAAAAAAAAACTTGGAAAGCTCCACTTGGAATGACCTGTACATAAAGAAAAAACTTGGAAAGCTCCACTTGGAATGACCTGTACATAAAGAAAAAACTTGGAAAGCTCCACTTGGAATGCCCTGTATATAAAGAAAAAACTTGGAATGCACCGTATGTAAAGAAAAAACTTAGAAAGCTCCACTTGGAATGGCCTGTATATAAAGAAAAAACTTGGGAAGCTCCACTTGGAATGCCCTGTATATAAAGAAAAGACTTGGAATGCACCGTATGTAAAGAAAAAACTTGGAAAGCTCCACTTGGAATGGCCTGTATGTAAAGAAAAACTTGTAAAGCTCCACTTAGAATGGCCTGTATGTAAAGAAAAACTTGTAAAGCTCCACTTGGAATGCCCTATACATAGGCAATGATAGGATAGACTTTTTAGTAGCAAAGTCTCATTGCATCTAGTATTCCAGAAGACGTTTGGCTTCCTTGGCGTATTATCGTAGAGATGACACATTTTTCTCCGGGACAATTTGGGTGTGTTCGTATCGAGTCGCTAAATCAAATAATAAAGCGCTAAATAAACCAATAATCGCTGAATAAAATGAATTGATAAAGCAGCAAACGAACTGATTGGATATCGCACATATCGCGATACATCGATAAAAATGCGCGCGGAACTGTTATCGAACGAATAAATTGGCGGGTTGAATCGATTGTGATATGGTCGTACGATGCGATCATGTACGAGGATTTAGAACATTTGGGATGCGTAAAATGTGAAATGTAGAACGTTTCGTAGGAGATTATCGCGGAACGTGTTGTAGAGAGTGCGTTTGGAGAGTACCTACCAGCATGTATGACGAGTCACGTTTGTACGACGATTAAGTTCATCACGGCAACCAGCTGGTGTGACCGATGTCGCGAGTCGTGAGAACGTTGGGTGAAAAAAAGAGAATAAGCTTCGCGAATCGCGCGTGAAATTGGCGGCACTTGCGCGAAACGCGAAGATAAAATAGAATGAAATTGAAGCGATTGAGAATGCTTGGAGAGAGAGAGAGAGAGAGAGAGAGAGAACGGGTGTCGAAAGAGGATCGCCAAATTTTGAGGTGAAATTTCGTTACGTTTCCATTTCTCGCCGGCACTTTCTTTTCTTTGTTTCTGTCTCTCTCTTCCTTTTTCTTCCCTTTTTCCAAGTCGCGGAAGAAGGAAAAGAAATTTTCAATGGGATTTCGTCGGTGGCGGCTCGTAGCTCGTTACGCGCGAGATTCAAAGCCGCGCGCGAGGCCAGCGATCCCGGCGCAAAGAATCCCGACGGGATGCTCGTGTTTGCGAAGGATCTTTCGGATATTCGTGTTTGCGTTTGACTCGTACCAATCGTACCTCCCTTTTTATTCCTTTGCTTCCTCCCCAAGGAATCGGCTCCTTCTCTTCGCCAACTCGACGATTCCACGGCGAAGACTCGTCTCCCATTTGTTCCTCTCCGACTGTGCCTTCGAATTCTGCGATCTCCTCGTTTCAAGAACTTCTTCGCCGACTCCATCCGATTCTAAATTCCGTTGGTTCCTCCAGCTTTCGCATATCTGATGCTTTCCCCGCGAGTTTCCTTCCTTCCGACTTGCGAGTTCCGTTTTTACCCAGCTCCTTCCCGAATTGGATTTCCATCTCCAAAGTCCATCTTTTCATTCTCGAGTCTTTCACTCCAACGGATTCTCAAATTTTCCACCTCCTCGAAATTCTAGACTTATCCATCCGTCTCTCTCACAATTATTCTCCACGTCTCGCTTCCTGTCCGACGATTCTTCCACCTCGCCAACAAATCCTGGCAAACGCGGCGAGACCGTAGACTCTCCGTTATTTTCTTACTCCATGCCCTTCTCGCGGTTCCTCGAGTTTGAATTTCGAACGTACAGAGCGTACTTCGGCATCGAATAAATAGGGGAAAAAGAGAGAAGGAGAAAAAAAAGGTCAGGATGATGGAAGAGCGAGGAGGGGTTGGTCTATAGAGGTAGGTGAGGTAGAAGCGGAGATGGAGATTGGTTCAGCCTTGGAAGTCAAATATTTGATATTCGAGGTGCATCCGAATTCTCCGAGAGAACTAAGAATCTGTGCTGCTGATGGAATTCGCCGGAGAGACAGAGAGAGAGAGAGGAGGAGAAGAAGAGAGAAAGAGAGCGGAGTCACTTTACTTTTCCCTTTTGAGGTTGGGTCAGAGACTCCGTGCTCGGGAGCAGCTTTTCACGAAGGTTTTTCTCAACCTTGGCCGATCTCTTTGTCCCACCAAGAGTCCTCACCGCGTCGGGAGATTCAGGATAATAGATTCTCTCCACTTGAAAATAATCCACGACGCCGAAGTTCGATTTCTCAACGATTCTCCACCGAAGCTCAAAAGTTTGCTTCTTTCCATGCGAGTATTTTCCGCGTCGTTGCGATACCAAGTTTTGGCGTTTTTGGCGTTATTTCTTCGGTAAAGCGAAGGGGTCGTTGGGAAAGGCGCGTCTCGCGTCTCTCTCTTCGTTACCGTGAGACTCGCTCTCTCTTTGCTGGGTACTCTCATCCCACCGCGGTGGACAAACGGACAACGCGAGATTTCTCGGGGAAGTGGGTGTAACTTTCCGGTTTTTAACGTATTGTTCTCGTTTCTGGTTCCCTGCCCCCCGCTCCCCGTTCCCGCCAAAACCCAACTCTCGTAGATCGGGTCGCGCGCGCGCGCGCCCGACGCAAGGACACTGTACAGAAGAAGGAAGAAGAAGAGGGCCGTATGCGTGAATCTTTCTCGTCTGATCGTAAGAGAACGCCCATAACTAGCCAAGTATATAAGGAGAGAGCCGAACTCGAGGGTTATGTTACCTCGGTTCAGCGCGGCGCCGCGTATACACATCCTGGACATTGTTGCCCGCCTCATTTTTGATTGTCAGAAATTTACGAGCCCCTTCGTCTCTCTCGTCGCCCGCCTCTTGAAAAAAAAACACTTTTTTCCACCCGACCGCTCTTCATTTTTGTCCTCCTCCATTTTCCAACGCGACGCTCTTTTCTTTTCGAATCCTTTCCATCTCCGTACCTCCTCTTCAATTTACATCCATCAATTTTGAGTTTCCAATTTTTTTTTACCGTCAGATTTTTATTTTCGATTTTCCTTTTCCAATTTTTTACTTCAGATTCTCTTTTCCCTACTTTTTTTCAATTTCCCCTCCTCGCGAGACGAGAAAGACGGCGAGCGAATACTCGTGCTCGATTTTCCTCAAACTCGACGCCACACCAACGAAATGGGGCGGAAAAAAACAAATCTCGCGGTGAACGAAGCGAGTTCTGATCAAAGGATGATGCTTTTTTTTCATATTTCCTTCTACGAACATCGTTTACCGCGAAATTACGAAACGCTAACAGTTCCCACAGACGAGAACATTTTTTCACATTCCCCGCCCAGTTCTTACTTTGATAAGCTTCGTGCCAACGTCTTTGATGTCTCGGGATCGATATTCAACCATCTCGCGGTTCCCGTGCCTCACTTTTTCGAGGACATAAACACATTTCTTTCCTTCAACTTCACCTTCTCCTCCGAGGCATCGGAAAATGGTATTTTTTCAATTAACCGCGACGAACGAAAGCTCAATCGTTTGGATACGAAAAATTCGGATAACGCTCAAGGTATGATATTTTGAAAGAGGGCACACGAAAGTTTTAATGATGTTGCGCGACCCTTCGGATGGTCTTGGAGATCGTTAACGTTGCGTTCCTTTTTTTTCTCCTTTTTTCTCCTTTTTTCTCCTCCGATGTGTCCGACATACATACATATATATATGCGTATACGGAGAAGGCTTGGCGCACAGCGCGGAGTTCACTCTCTCCGTGACTCCCACTCGCTGTGCTCTCACCGTTGCGCGTACACGATCCCAAACCGCGACGTAGGCGATTTTTACCTTTACGACGACAACTTTCAACTGAAATTCAATACTACACGCGATGCTAACTCACAGCCTTCCAACGCGCGCGACCATTCGCGTGGAGTAAAAACCGATTTAAAAAAAAAAACTGATCCTCACCGCTCTAATTTCGAGTTGAAAATATTGACGACGTAGTTTTTACATTTACAAAATATTTACGAAACATTACCATTAGGAAAAGTCGAATTACCGAGACGTTTACCGACACGTTTCGATCCCCACCGCCTGAAATATCGAAAATAGAAAATCGGCACCGTAAACTTTTATGTAGGAAATTTTTCGCTCTACAAGATTGGTCCTGTGACTTTTCTTTCTATCTCGCACCGTTTAGCTAGCATTTAGCCTGATAGGCAGCGCGGCGCGTTTTTTGGAATTCACTCGTCATCTACGTATGTCTCTGATCTGTACGAATTGTTATCGCGGAAAACGTATTTAGAAAAAAATGGGATTGACTCCTTCAGCCACAGCGAGACACCAGTGATTTTGCAATCAGCAATATCGAAAACTCTTGTACGACAAATTTCATTGAAAAAAAAAAAAAAACGATGGATGACTGAAAAGGTTGAGGAAACAAGTAGCAGGTTACAAAAGTGTGCGGAGAAAATAACGATGGTCGGTGATATGGAATTCGTTAATTGTGTATCGACGAACAGGCGCGTCGGCGTAGGTACAGATAGTTCGCGTGCCTATCGCTGCGGTTGTTTCGAAATTGCAAATAGAACGCGTATAGCCGCGCGAATCGACCGAAGCAACGTGGACTTCGCGAATAGGTAAGAGAAAAATGTAGCGTAACGGGAATAATTTACCGATCTATTAGCCTGTAAGCTGACCGGCGAACGAGGTGATGCGATCGCGATTCAGTTATTTTCGCAGTGATCGCGCGCAACGATTAATTAAATTGTAATACGTAATAAGGCGGAAATTGTGGAAGCGGACAAGTTGCCTTGCGACGTACTTCCTTCGCGACGCGTTGCGTAACTCGCGTGATAATAAAAGTGATCCTAGCGATTTCGTCTCCTCGACCGCATTGCATATTTAACGTAGCCGTAAAAGTGACGATGGCGCGACTGACAATTAAAATAACGACGGTACAATTCTCGAACGAGTTGGCAGGCGAAAAATTTTATTTTTAAAAACCAATTTTAACAAACAGTTAAAACCAATTTTAACAACATTCCTCCGCGGCGTATCCACACTCCAAATTCGCACAAATATCTGGAATTAAAAAAAAAATGGAAACAAGAATTTCAGACCAATGTGGACTGGAATGCGATCCAAATTTGGATTGAAAAACGCTTTTTGAAGAAGGTCAATATTTTCTCAGTTATATTGCAGAAAAAAATGCCATTGACTTTGCTTGGTAAAGGGAATTTCGCTATTTCTGGAAGCTGTTTTAGGCGCCCAAGAATGAGAAACGTCTATCTTGCGAATAACGAGGAAGGAACAAGTGATTTTTTAACGGAGTCGAATTATTTGTTGGCAAAGTAAATGCGGAATGCGATCGATGGTTTCCTATTTATTATCAAACGGGGATCGGATCGAGAATAGGAAGGGCGATAGGAAAGGTCTGATCCGGGAGGCAGACATCGCATGATAATCGTAAATAGTTGGGGAGACCGGAGGAAGGAAGAAAGACCTATTATTGTTTCTCAATACGATTCGCGTCACGCAACTGCCGATATGAAAGATCGCGGAGGAAACGGGAAAGGAGATGGAGAGAGAGAGAGAGAGAGAGAGAGAAATGGGAAGGCGTTTCGTCCCCTCGCGACGTATATGCACCACGACAAGCTCACATCTATCTCTCACCCTCGATCCGACCGTTTCCTCGGGTCAAAATATGGCCTTGCGAATAATGGCCACGTCAAGATTATATACGCGATATCGCGGGCCACTGTCCGATCGGCGACCAGTCGGCAAAGAGGGACACGCCGACGAGCGTCGTTACGAGGCTCAACCCTCGCTCTGTCACTTCGGGTTCTCTAGCCTCTCTACCCCGAGGACAAGTACCGAAGAAGAGGCGAACACGCATCGTATTCGATCTGAGATTATACGAGATACAACACCGGACGAAAGGGTTGCCACGAGAACCGGACCATCGTCCTACGTACGCGGCGAGACGCGGAACGGATCGCCAACTCGATTATGGGCGAAGAATGCCGCGACAAAAATCACTATTTCGAGACAAAACCGAAAACAAGCGGGTCAGCCTTTAAACTTCCCTTTATCATCACCCAAAATTCCTACGTGTACTATTTTCGATTCAAACTCTCAACATTTTTAGTTTCTTACATTTTTTTAAATATCTTACAGGATTCGCCATTTTGAACTTTCCAAATCCGACCTCGTGTTCGTGCTCGGCGACACCAAAAACCTTGGGATACAAATGTTCACGCCAATCCGTTCGTCCGTTCCAAAGATATCGACAATTTTATGGTATTTTTACAAATCTTGTTATTTAAATTGTGGGAAAACTACCCTTTGGACCAACGCCAAAATTTGATCAGTTCGAAGTTAGGAAGAGCCCAATTTATTGAGCCCAATTTGATCAAAATCCGCGCGCTCGTTCTCGAGATATCGTCGGGACCAAAATTTGATCACATACGTACATACATACAGTCGTCCATCCGAAAAGAGATCCAGTGAAAACTCAATTTCTTATTTTCTCGGAAATCAAAGAAACTGGAAGTTCATAAACGGTCACACGGTGTAAAACGAAAAACTACAAACAAAATCAACTTCGGTAAACTACTGTTACTATTTTTTTTTACACGTCCGCCATTCAGAATTTCGTATCACGAATTCGGCGACCGCAAAGACATGAAAAACATTCGCATCAGCGAAAGGACACATTTTTTTTAGTATGCCCGCCATTTTGATTTTTCCTTTCAATCTAAATTTTCGTCAACGAAGACGAATTTACGATACGTGGTGCGAAAAAGACGAGGAAAAAAAGAAATTAATAAGAGGGATACCAATGATGGGGATAATGTTTTTGAAGAAAGTTTGGGCTTCGTAGATTCGTGCTCTCGCAATATATTCGTTTACGTTACTAAAAGCGACGTGATAAAGGCAGGGATCAGTTTTTGGCAGCGATAGGCGCCACAATAATCCAACTGCGTGGACTAACCATACGAAGCTCGCAGTCATAACATACAAGCCGCGCGGAGATTAGTCGTTTTTGTTATGCCATTACGAGATAAGCGAGACCCTCGACTGTAATCCGTGAAACAACTTGTTTATAATAAATATTAATTATTATTTCTACGAATTAACAACTTTTTTTTGCCACGTGGGTCACAGTGCTTCTCTTGTGCTGGGCAGTTGAGGGATCACTGTGGATTATAGTTTCCAAAAAATCTCAGAAACCAGAAGAACGTTTCGTTTGTGCTCGTTTGTACCTCTCTCTGCAAATCGTTTGTACCTCAAGGGAACCGGAAGTAGGTTCCTACAGGATTTTCAAAACTCGACCAGGAGGCACTATTTCGTACTTCCGGTTCCTTCGATGTGAAGAGAGGTACGAAGGAGCACAAGCGAAGCGTATTCCAACGAGTTTCAGAAAACTTCGTTTCCAGGTTCTCACAGCTGACGAATGATGAGAAGTGCAACGACGTTTTCGCGCATCCGTTAGTTCCGCGTGACACACATCGCGATAATGATGACGAGTGTCGTGAGCAAACGCCTTTCGGCGAAGATATTTCGACACGACATTTCACGTGCTCGGTTTTACAATGATCGTTGTGGTGAAAACCCGTTCGCCTATGAAATTTTTCTCGGTACTATTAAATGATGTCATTTCCCTGGCGAACATTTTGCGACGGAGGCGCTTTAACGCGAACAATGGGAACGATACGCGAGGAATAATGCATTCGACGAATCTTCCCGTTGACAAAGTTTCGCGGTGGATTTTCGAGGGGGAAAGAAGCTACCAAATCGAAAATACGGTGGAAAATAGAACGGAAAAAAATGTAGCGAATAAACGTGAAATACGTGAAGTTGCTTGAATACGAAGTTGACCGGTAATTTTCGAGAAATCCCGCCGCTCGCGTCGTAAATTCGATCTTTTCCCTCCATTCACGTTTATAAGGATGGTACGTAGCACGAGCAAGTGTGGCGACAACATTCATTCCAATCACGTAAACGACGACGATCGTATATTTATTTTCCGAATTGTGTTTTTTTTTTAACCCCTTCCTGCTTTTTTTCCCGGGTCGTTCGCTTACTCGGATTTATTCGAGGATATATAACACGACGAGGCGAACCTACTGCTTGGAATATGACGCGTGCGATCGTAATTCGTATTGGAATGTGATAAATCGGGCGATGGGATAAATGCTGGCCAGCAGCTTCGAGATGTACGCTTCGCGAAACCCGTCGAGTATATCTACCATCCCCGTGCATCCCGGGAATGGGAGCTGCGGCGGCGGCGGGGGGAAGTTATCGAGCGCGCGAGTGTGTTTGACTCGGGGAAATATTTGTTTAAAAACTTAAGATCAAACATTTAAGCCGTAAGTCGTGTAAATAAGCTCACTTTTTCCACGACACCGAGGTGAAGTATCAATTTCCACGAGGTAGAATGTACACCAGCGATCCTGGGCGAAAATGTTGCGCGCCGAGGAGGCCAGGTAGAGGCCGGGGAAGCGAGTTGACAAATTTCTTGGAAAAGTGAGACGGAAAGGTTTCAGGGAGAGGAATGGAGAAACCTTTGAGAATAGAGAAAGGTAAGCCGCATTGTTGCGCGCGGGTATCGAGAAAATGCACCGTATTGTTTCCCTTCTGTGAGAATCGGCACGAGCAGCGGGCAAAGTTGGCTCTCGATGGCGACAAATTTTACCTGGGAGAATAATGAAAATAAACATACTATATTGTTGTAGGGAAAGATAGACGGACGTTGGAACTGCGAGGGTAAAGACAATAATTGCCAATAGAACGAGGATATTTACGTCTCGCTGCGTTTACCCTATCGAGGCGAATTACGGTAGCGTAAAAAGCTTCCACGTGACATGACGAAAGCATTTCGCGCGTAGAGATTAGACTGGCTCGAATATTCGCAGATTTGGTAATAACGAAATATGAAAATCGCCCGCTCAAGGTCAACATTTTGAATGAAAATTTAAAAATCACGAGATAAATATTTAGGCGACGGTATAGATGGTATAATTATTGCGATCGGGTATAAAATATCCAGATCGTATTCGGAGTTCATTGTTCCCGTTTCTTGCGTCTTGGAGAAAAAAACGTTTCTAGCTAACGCGTCGCAACTACCGCGAGAACGTGAATATCGTTCGAGTTCTCGTCCGATCGTGATTTCCCAACAGTGTTTTGTCCCAAACCTAGAATAATTTAATGGAACTTCTTGCGCATCGATCTTTAACCATTACGAATGACGATTGATGTCGAAAACGTGCGACTCGTGTTAATTGAACGTTGATCCATTGCGCATTCGATCTGCATCGATACCAAAAATCCGAGACAATCGGTTTATTTGGTTATTTTTTATTATACATATGACTGCAGTGGACACTTTTTTATACGGTCACATTGACCGGTATTTGCCACCGAAAATAACGGATAACAACGAACTAAATCGACGAAATTTGTGGACATTCACCGAATTTCATTGTATTATCCGGATCAATTCTGCTATGAATCAGCAAAACATTATGATTATGCAGTGAACATGACCGTCAATTCGATTGCGCAATGCTTTTTGTCATTCCAATGAGGTAAATCGGTGAACGCAAAAACTATTGCAGGTCGTCGTTCTCCCAATTACACGATTTCATTTCTAAGAAATTTCTCAATGATTCGTGATCACGTTTCTATGATTTCCCGTACAAAAAGGACGACCTTTCCGTTATTTCGCGTTATTTAAAAGAAAAAAAGTACGAGGAAAAGAGTAGAAACTATCTTTCACCAAATCTTATTCTTATAGAAAAATGCAACTGAAGGTATGATAAAAATTTGAGTTTCTACACCAACGATCTGTGGACGTTCTTCTTTTGGACGAGTATACTTTCTTTGTAAAAATAAATCCGCGATTTATAAATATTCCGCTCGTTTATAAATTTTGGTTGGAGACAAAGTTATTGTAGCTTGGCGAGGACCGTATAAATGAAGCTAACGTAAGCGTGGCATTTGTGAAAGAAAAACACGTAGTCTCCTGCGAGGTAAGAGAAGACCGGAGCGGTAAATTTTTTGCGATTGAAACCAGTTGAGAACGGAAATAGATAGTTCTCGCGATTACTTCGTCATTTTTCATTGAAAATAGGTACAAAGGTCGCGCTATGGCTGGGAAAAATGTGCGGAGAATTTCACATTTTCTAAAAGCTACGGCGAAAGTTGTTCGTGTAGGCAAAGAAGCTGCGAATTGCGGAACATTATTTCGAGGCGTAGATGGTAATTTTGCGGTTTTAGCACCAAAACAAATGGACATTTTTTTAGTGGTTGCGAGATTTTTAGAAGTATGTATCGATCCTCGTGACCAGCATAACATGTTGTTAACTTCAAGTTTCCTAATTGGAGTAAGCTTTCAGCCATTTCTACTTGACAATGATTACTGAAAAAAAAATATATTATTCACTAAAATGATTTGTTCGATGATATATTACTTAAAAATATCCATTTTTGTTATTTTTACTTTATTCTTTGAGGTACCGCTAGAGGTTTTCGAGTCGCCACTAGTGTTTTTCTTTTAATGGTTTTCGAGTCGACACTAGTGGTCTGTGGAAAAATATTGTGGAAACGGGATATGTACGTAGTATGACACAAAACGTTGCATAGATCGTCGCGAAGGCTCGGCGTGAATAATCACGCGGTAGAATTAAAGTCGTATTAGGAGTCGGCTAACCGGCGATAATCTCGCGGTAGAGTCAAATTGATTAATAATCGCAATCCGTCGCGTGGATTAATTCCTACCGAGTACGACGAATCGTTTCGAAGCGTCGGTCGGTGATCAGCTTTTCAGAGTTCCGAAAGAGAGAGAGAGAGCGAGCGGAGGAGAGAGAAAGAGAGAGAGAGATGCCTATCTATCGCGAGAGCCGGTGACGACGGTGAGAAAGTCTCGCGAGAGACGTTGAAATCGAAGACGAGCAGAGCCGAGGAAGGTGGACGTCGTCGCCGCCACCGATCTTTCGACAACGCAATGAGATTTTCGATCGAAAATCAAAGTTGCCGGATCACGCATATCATATGTTACGTAAGACGCATATTATATTGTACAGGTATCGTGTTATGCGTAGCGATGCACGATGGCGAATGAACGCGAAACAAACGAAGATCGCGCCGAGTCGCATGCATATACACGTACGTTACTAACCTCTGCTGTTGCCGCTCGTCGAAAAATCCTCGTTAGTCCTCCTTCACGTCACACATTAATTCACGATTCCCGGTGTTGTTGTTGTTGTTGTTTTTTTTGGTGGCTTTTTCTCTCCTTTTTTTCTCAAACCACCTCCGTTCTCACACTCGCGCAGGGATAATAGCGTTTCGAATCGGGGAAGCAATCGGCTTTGCGTCGAATGTCCGAAAGCTTGCGTAAGCAACGGGCGAACGGTCGATACGACGTCGACGCAGCGACGAAAAACGATCGTCGCGTTCTCACGATCACTCGCGTGATTAATCCGGTATGACCTATTCGACGACAATAGTTTAAAAGAATTCGTTGTTAGTTGTCAACAACAACGACAACGACGACGACGGCGACGGCGACGACGACAACGAGGACGACGACGACGACGACGACGACGACGACGACGACGGGGGTAGCAGTCGACCGAGCGCCATTTTATCTCCAGCACTCGAGGAGATCAAGAGTATATATATACATATACCTTTACTACTACTACGCAACGTTTTCGCGACGTTTCGACGCGCGCGATGCGAAGAGAAACAAAAGAGAACGCGCGCGATCGCCGTCGGTAGACGTCAAATGTTGACCGCGTCGTCCGCGATACTCTCCTCTCTCTACCTCCCTATCTACGCGCGTATATTCACTCTCTTTTAACCTTATCCCCCTCGCGACACACTTTCCAGCCTCGCCTCTCTTATACAACTTTCTCGCGATTATTTATTTCCCTTCTTTCCGCACACCCCACACACACGGATGATGATAACACGCAGGTATCATATGAACGAGCACGCACAGTGAGATTTACACGAGCACTGAATATTACACTCACAGAGAGACGCACGCGCGCGGACTCCGCCAACGTTTTTCTCTGCTCACGGATACTCGGGACGTCGCGTATTATTGTCCGAATCTTCGTTAGGAGGCGAGGTGTTTGATGCCACGAATTCTCTCTCTTTCTTACTCTCTCTCTCCCTCCCTCCCGCTTACTTGGGATTACTTCGTACTTATTCGCCCGCGCGAGCCTCGGAGTGTGTGTGTAGCGAACGTAACCACGATGACGCGACTCGCCGCTCACGCTCTATGTCTGTACTGCTCGACGCCGAGCTTCCAACTGAACGCAACGCTGAACCGAATCCGAAGCCCCTAAGCCCCCGACCCCGGAGAGACCTGCCGGGCTGGTTTCGACGGAGGGAAACCTCTGCTTATACCGCTAGGCGGCAGTTTTACACTATATACCAGTCGGCGATGCTCGCTGCCTCGCTGCATAGCATCGAAATCTCGGCGTTCGGCGCACGCAACGCCACGGGACGCGATCACTTCGAGCCTACAAATATCCTCGCGACGAGGCCTCTGCTCACGTTTTATGCATTTTTACCTGCGGAGACGAAACTCGCAAAGACGATCGAACGGATCTCCCCGGCTTTTTACCTACCTATCATTGATTTTTTTCCAACCGCTCAAGTGTAATACGCGCGCGCATGCGCGCAACGTACATGGTAACTTTGACCGTTTTCACGCGCGGTATGCAACCTAGGCACGAACCCCGAGCATCCCGGAACGAAATTCTAGTAACTTTTCAACCACCTTTCCATTATTTTTCACCTGCTCTCGCGATCTCAACCCCCAGTCTTCGACGCGAACGTTTTTGCACGTTGAACTCGTTTCATTTTCCTCTTTCTCTTGAATTTTCATACTTTTTACCGCTTTCCACCTGCACGCAGGGACCTTGGTCGTCCAGCTTTGACGCGTTTTAATTGATTTCTCGCTGCATCCAGCCGCCTTATTTGCGGGATTCTAGGGGAAATTCCGCGCGATTGTTTCCAAAAATTGTTGTTTTTTTTTGGCCGCGTTGCCATGGCTGAAAAAATGGCAAAATATGCTGAAAGTATGAATAAATACGTGCTAAAAATTTCGCATTTGTAACTTTATATAATTCGTCGAAAAAAATTCCCCAAAAAGGGTGAAAAAACAGCCTTTACCCCGGACGTCGCCGTTCAAAAGGTTCGATAGCTTTTTATTCGGCACTCGATAAGTTTGCTCGATAGCGAATCGGGGCGGGGGGCTCATTTTGGCGAGAGTACGAAAGTTCGTCGTCTTTTAGCGTTATCGCGTATTGTTTGCCGGTACAATTGCTTTATTATGGAAAATAATAATCGCTTTGGTGATAAGAGGCGGACAAAGAGATTGCTGGCAATCTTATCGCGAATAAAGTTGCAATTACACACCGCGTGACTCGCACATGCGGATGGGAAAAACAACGTGATCCCTCCCCTCTCACCCCATGCACGGAAATCGTGGAGGCGAGCGGAGGAAGAATTTATGGGAAATGATCGATCCTTTTAAAGTCACGATTAAAATCCTTCGAAGCAGGTATTCCGTTCCCGGGTCTATTCTGGAAGACGCGTTACACCTGCTCGATAATAACCTTTCACGTATGATACGTCATTCTCGTCGCACGGCTTTATTTCCCTAGTAAGCCACAATTTTCAAGGAACATTTTACCCACCGCGATACTTTTAGATCACTCCATATTTTTTGTTATTTTATTTTTATTATTATTATTATTATTATTATTATTATTGTTGTTGTTGTTGTTATTATTATTATTATCGTTATTATTAGTGTTATTTTTATTATTGGTGCTACTGTGGTTGTTGTTGTTATTTTTATTATTCTGTTTAGCCGCCGGCTTTGTACCACATCGAACGTAATTTCAATACTTTCCTACATAACGATCGAGAATTAGGTCGTGATCATTTTTCACGGTCAAGATTTTGCTATCGTTGCAAGCCGTGTTCGTATCAACGATCAATTCGATTGTTTACAGCGGAAAATACGTTCGTTCGGTACTTTAATAGGGACACGCGTCTCGCATACCGAATGACTTCGTCGTGAACTGAAACAACATCGATTCCATGTGTATCGACAGGTTGTTTTTTTTCCCTCGAACGAAGACCATTCTCGCTTCCATCTTGCTTTCTCACTCTTCACTTGATCATAAATCGGGATAAGCGAGCGATGTAGTCGACGACGTTATCGATGTATAACGACGACATCCCAATTTATGATCCGGATTCGGTTTTGTTTTTTTGTTGTTTTTTTTTTTTGTTGAATTTTTTTATTCGAGTGTAATTTGATCGGGCATCACCATACTTATCTTAAATATCCATCGAGTTTATCGTTTCTCGCGAGGATATCGCTTCGATTCGAATTTTTTACAGCCTCGTAATTAAACTGCAGCTATTTCCTCGTCTACGTCTGAGCGATAAGCGTGATCGCATGCGAAATATTCCGTAGAAATATTTTCGAACGTTCGATTATGTAGGTCGCGGGCATTGCTCGCGTCGGTACGATTATAGCGACGCGATTCCCGTGGCTGATCGAATCCCATAGTACAGATGAAAAAAAAGTGGCCAACAAATTATCCGCTTACAAGGTACTTTTTTGTAAAAGCCATCTTTACAGAATTTGTAAGAGAGTAAAGGAGTTTTTGATTGTAATGTTTGAGGCGTTACTCGTTGATTTACGTGTCGTAGCTATTTTGTCCCATAATTTTTAGGACGTTATTTGGCGACCGTAGCGTACGCGCGTGTGCGTGGCATGCCCACGTGAAATTATGCAACGGCGAGATCCTCGCCACGTAATCTTTCAAAGATCAGGAGGCTGCACTCGGTGGCCCAAAGTCGACGCGGGTAATGAAGATAGATTAGAAAAATAAAAGGCAGACGAGTCAACGTGCCGGGGACGGCGAACGGTGAACGAAGAGTTCGGGCCTTGATTCTCTCTCGGTGTCGGATGGATCCGGTCGCCGATGGTTACACAGTCGCGGCGAGGCGCGGGCAGAGGGAGGTGAGGGACCGGAAACCGCGACGACAATGGAAAATAATTTAAACCGAAAAATGGCTCTTACCGCGCGGGAAAAAACCGACGGCGAACGGAAGAAGAAGAAGAAGAAGATGAAGAAGATCACGAGGAAAAAAAAACAGAAGAGGAAGATGAAGACGAAGACGAAGAAGCAGAGAAAGAAGAAGATGAAGATGAAGATGAAGACGACGAGGAAGAAGAAGAAGAAGAAGAAGAAGAAGAAGAAGAAGAAGAGGATGAAGAAGAAGAGGATGAAGAAGATGAAGATGAAGATGAAGACGACGAGGAAGAAGAAGAAGAAGAAGAAGAAGAAGAAGAAGAAGAAGAAGAAGAAAAAGAAGAAGAAGAAGAAGAAGAAGAAGAGGATGAAGAAGAAGAGGATGAAGAAGAAGAGGATGAAGAAGAAGAGGATGAAGAAGAAGAGGATGAAGAAGAAGAAGAGGATGAAGAGGATGCAGAAGAGGAGGGTCGGGGAGGGTCGGGGATAGAAAAAGAAAGAGAGGCGCGGAAAAAGCGACGAGGGGAAAAATAGACAAATAAAAAAAAGATGAGCGGTCGCGCTTAAATTGCTGCGAACAGTGCAGCGAGGTGAGACGGTGCTTAACAGCAGCGACCAGGCGACTCGGATGCACCTCTTCTTTGCCTGTGACCATCACGATCGTGTACCCACCACTACCGCCGTAACCGAAGACTATCCACAATTACGCTCGTGGATGACGAAAAAACACGCGACGAGAGCCAAACAAAAACAGATTTATCTACCCCGATAACCGGGAGAGGCGCGGTTATGCGTGCACGCAACGCAAGTACAATATGCAGCGGGAGCCGTGACTTCGCCACATAACTCGATTCTACATGCATGCCGACTCTCTACAATTCCGCCGACACTACTAGGTATACGAGCACTCCGCTCCGCGCGCGAGTATCCTCGCAGTCTGCATACCGCGACACTCCGACTTCGGCTCTACGCGCATCGGCGCGGCGACCGTGTATTTTCATTTTTTCTAGAAAAAAGAAAGACATATCGAAGAGAATGAGAAAACACGTTGGAAAATTGCTAAGCTCACGACACTGCGGCGACATTCGAATTTTTAACAAGCTCAGCACTTTTAGCCACGAATTTGATCAGCTATCGTTTTTTTCCTGTTTTTTTTTTTAATGAAATTTGGCGTCGAAGGGTTTTCGAGATTTGCGGTGAAAATTGCAAAATTAGCGACCAAATTTAAAAAAAAAAGACCATGTTTCAGTATTCTCATCGGCCATATCGAGTCCGCCACTTTGTATTTTAAAAACTGGACAGCAGATTCGTGGCAGACGAGATATTTATTTGTTTGTCAACGATAAATTGTCCATTCTATTGGTCGCGAGAAAATAAAAATTGCGCATATCGATCGATAAAATCTGTATCCGTGGAGAAAAATGAAAATCAATCTTCGATATCGGATTATTTTTGTAAACTCAGGTCAACTTTGCGAATCGATTATTCCTGTATCTGTTTCTAGGCATTAAAATTAATTCCAGAAATCGATTATTTCTGTATTTACAACGATGCAATTGTCCGGAACGATTGATACGGGGAGCGACGCATAAAAATAGAAACGCGTAGCGGTGAAGATTGGTTGTACCTGAAGGTAACTGTAATAAGATAGGAGAGAACGCGTGCTCATTCGAATCTTTCCAAACGAACGTTCGCTCGCCGCGTCAAATATCGGCAAAAATTCTTTTCCGGTGATGCTCAACGTTGTCAAACACGTCAACGATCGTTAATGGACATTTTGGTCGAACACTCGACGTTTTCCGACTACGAATGAGCTGGCGACGATGCACGTTCGCGCGTTTAGAAAAACTGCGCATAGTAATTCGTTGAGAAGTACAAAACAGACGGCGCACTCGTGGTAAAAGGAATCAAAAATGTATCTACCCTCGTCGAAAATTCATTTGCACCGTCGCGAAATTTCCTCCCCTTCCGTTTCTTTTTTTTTTTGTCCGAATAACGCCGCCTAGTTTTGATATCCCGAATGTAAAGATGGCTACCTCGGTCGACTGTTGCAAAAAAGTGGCAGTGGAAAAACGATCCTGCGAAAAGATATTTAGGAAAGCAAAAAACTGTTCAGGATGAGTTTTTCGTCGGGATATTATCGCGATTGATTAAATATCGATGCGCTTGACTTTTGGAAACGAAAGTTTGGTCGAAATGAATTATTATTACGGTCGATTTGAAAGGAGAGAAAAAATGTAGGTTGGGACGTAAGTTTGTTTCAACGGATGTTTGTTAACACAAGTAGCAAAATTCCCAACAACGTTCCCCTACGCGGACCTAACATCGTCCCCGGTACTGGGTAACGATATTTAGGCAACTTCGCCTCACCTTCGAGATTATCCTCCACGACTGTTTTCCAAATTTATTTAATATTTTCCCTCGGTCCATAGATGCCCAAGAAAAAGCGGCGGGATCCTGAAGCAACGATAAAAGCTGTCGAAGCTCTACGACCGAAAGATTTATCCGTACGACTTGCCTGGCGGATTAGACCTACTCGAACAATACCAACGATTGATCAGTTATCGCGATATATTTACTGGGTACACATTTTTTATAATAATTATTATTGTGAGCACAATTGAAATTCGCGTCCCGATCAATGTGATCTGCATATCGTTGCGGGACGGAATTGCGTGGGTAAAAAAATATTTGTAGAATTTGTACTTTTTTGTAAAAGCCATCTTTACAGAATTTGTAAGAGAGTAAAGGAGTTTTTGATTATAATGTTTGAGACGTCACTCGTTGATTTACGTATCGTAGTTATTTTTCTATGTATTCCATTTTGAAAAGGGGACGATGTTTGTCGATTTTACCCAAGGTATTCGAATTCGGATCGTACGCGAAGTACAATGAATATTCCGGAGAAGAAATTTGTATGGAAAAAGGGAGATCGAACGCGTCTCTCGCAAAATCGATGGCAGGTATGCGAAGGGAGGGAAACGACGGAGGGGAATGGGTAAGAAAGATAATTCCGATTGGGTATCAACGAGAGGTGGGGGAAAGAAAACTAGAAAAGGTCGATTCGAGGTGGAATCCAGCGTATAGCTATCGCCTCGGTACACAGGTTGACGGGTACACAGGTACGGAGGTAAGTATAATAAACACGCTTTTTCGGCGATGATTGGCCGGGTATTTGGATAGACTTTAAGGGTCGGAATACCGATTTCCGGTCCCTCGAGCGCTCGCGTCTATACCTAAGGAAAGCCGCGCGAGGCCCCGCGCAACGAGGGGAAAGGAATCGGTCGGATGACAGAGGGGTGCGGGGCGGCGGGGCGGCAGAGAAGAAGAGAGAAGAGGAGAGAAGCGGTTAAATCTTAACGGCGGCTCGGATCTTTGATGAGGCTGCGCCTCCATTTTCGACGCGATCGAGCCCGATTCACCTGATCTTGTTTCACCTGATCGACCGCGCGACCGTTCAACCAAGACGACCGCTCGTTCACCTGCACACGATGTCTCGCCCGTCGCCCGTCACTACCACCAGCAGCTACTCTCCGTTTTCTGCTTTTTTTACCCCGCCCGAAGCCCAGGCCTCTAGTTTCGAAACGAACCACCTCGCTATTTTGGCCATTTCTCGAATTCGACACGTTTCCATGCAAATTCGAAGCGACCTTCAACCTCGCGGTGGCAGCGGTACGCCAGTGTCCCACCTGGCTACGCTATCGCTCTCCAACGCCCACGAGCAATTTCTCATCGATTTCACAGCAATTTTTCCCAAGAATCCAATAAATGTTTTAAAATAATAATAATAATAATAAAGTTGCCCACCTATTTTAACTAATTATTGCGGATAACAAATTAGCATTGAAAAAGGCAGAATCTTCAGAATAGCTTCGTCTCAAGTGGAGCTTATAGCTAGTGCTAGCTGCAAATTTGTATTCGGAGATTTTTTTGATCATTGGTTGCGAATTTGCTGTCAAATTTTTTAAATACAAAATGGCGCATTCAAAATGTTGAGGCAATGTAGTTTTTACGAAATTTGGCATAGATGAGGGTTCCTGAGGTTGCTGATTTTGCACTTCAAACTCTTTTATGCCATAATTTCTCTGACTGTCGCGCGTGCGTTAAAAATAGAGGAAGGAATCGGAATTGTTGCGACATCGGCGTCGTGGGCCAATTTATTGGCAGATGCGGATAGCAATCATCGCGCGTGCATCGAAAACGGAGCAATAACAGCGAGCTCTGCGTTTTCCCATTTTTCGACGATGAACGGACCTTCGTTGTTAATCATCGCGATGGGTTGATCCAAAAACCGATGATTTTCAATACCCACCGCCTCGCCGAAGCGCTGGAATACATAGATGAAAAGAGCGAGCACGGATGAAATTTTCCCTCTCCCGCAAAACGGTACTTTGGAAGGAGGAGTAAGAGAACGATGACTTTTAAAAATGACTCTGCTGAAAATTAATTTCACAAGCGAGCTTTACAAACGTATTCTGAGAATTCGATTGTCCGAATACTTGCACCTTAAACGTTTTTTCAGCACCTGGCAATACGACCTTGACGAGCAAAGTTTCAATCTAATTCGAAGTTTTGAAGCTGGTCGAAATCACCTTCGAAGATTTTGTTACTTGCAAACGAGCATACGCGGATGTTTGCACTGTTTGTGTGTAAGCATGTGTGTGTGTGTGTGTGTTTGGTGTGTATGGCAAGGGAATAAAAGCGCGTTAAAAGTCTGTACGCTCTACGCGAGAGCATCGAAAAAAGTTGTTATTATTTCGTTTAATTGCCTCGTTCCTCGACTATAGAGCGCGATAGATATTGGAATATTTCCGTGACGCGGAAGTCGAAGAGGATAAAGACAGAGCTCGAAGGATACCCTCGCGTCCGTGAAACGTTGGTGAGTGAAAAAAAAAGCCGGGGATAAAAAGTGTACGTAGTATCGCGGATGGGAAGGAGGGTCTAGTTTGAAAATTAATTAAACTGATTCTCTTCTCTCAGTGACAAAGCAGATGCTATCCTCGATTTCCTTCAAATTAGTATCTAGGCTCTCGCGTCGGGGAGGTCCTTTTTACTCGTCGAGCCCAAACTCCCCCCTCGCCTCGTCTTCGCTCCGCTGTCGATGATTTCACGAGGCACGAATGGAGAACAGAAGCGCGCTCATTTTCGAGGCTGACCGAGGCTCCGACGAAGAAGGGCTCCTCGCGGAGAACGACGCGGCGGAGGAGGCAGAGGAGGAGAAGAAACCTGACGGGAAAGAGAGACTCGTCTAGGACGAGTTGCAAAGATTTTACGACGCGCGTGTAAAAGCCTCTTTTACCGAGAGCGAGACGAGATTTCTGCGAAGCCGACGCAAAAAACAAAGAAGCAGCGTCGCGCGACCTTCGTTTGTTTTAGATGCGTGCTTTTTTATTTGCCCATTTATTTTTATTCGGATTCCTTTTTTTCAGCCTTTCTCTAGCGCGACTCGCGATGGTCCCGTTGACTCTCCTCGTTTTTCATATATCACATCCACGTTCATTTCATATATCACATCCACGCTCGTTTCGTTGCTCGAGCTCGAAAAGGACGAGCACCAAACTCGGAGCTTCGCCGTTTCGTCAAAAAACGTCGGATCGGAACGATCGACCGATCATTTTGAAGCCAAAAGTTTTCGCTTCCGCGAGCTACGCGAAAATGATTTTTTCGACCGTTTCCGGTCGAGCTACGCCTCGATAAGTGGAAGCGCGTCAAAATCCGAAATTTTCAATCAACTTTGAAAAATCACACCGGGCGAACGAAAACCGATAGCTTGGTGGTTCTTAACGCGTTAGAAAGCTCGATTCTTTCGCTTTGAACTGACTCTTTGAGGGTATTTTTCCGATTTTTTCCCGCGAAGTTACGGAGCTTTGGACCAAAAATGGTACTTTTTACGTCCAAGGTCCGTAACTCGTCGCGCGGTGATCCTACAGAAAAATCAGGGAGTGATTTAGAAACTCGAAAATCTGTTCTTTCCAACGCTCATTTTGTTTTTTGACTTTGAATTTTTTTACTCGAGTACCACGCGTTTCAAATCATCGCGTCGCATCGACGTTTTTCATATTTCGCAAAACTCGTGCCATTTTGCAAAGCAACTTAGCAGCGGCGATGTTTTCAAGTTTTGCCACACGAAAAGGTTTTCGCCATCTAAGAAAAAAGATAAAAACAATTTTTTTTCTTTCTCAAATTTTGGTAAATGTAGCGCGACAAAATTTGTAGTTTTCTAGGAATGGCAGTTACGATGCACGGTGATGGGATTTGAGTTTTATTCTCATGAAATTATCGCGGTAAGACTGAAGTATTTTTACGAGTCTCGTAAAAAAATTATTTTCCCGACACTTACCGACTTTTGAAATTGTTCGGCTTAAGTTCGAGGAGCCCCGATTGGATGTTTCGTTGACGCATCGCGGAACGGACGTCTGAAATAATTGATAATCAACCGAAGTCTGACTAACGAGACGTCTTCACGTTTTTAATACTCGCGCGTATTTCGAGACGCCCAACTAGCTTTAATCACCTGAAGGCTATGCGATTATCCCGTCTCTTCGAGTTACGCCCACGACCACACCGTACATAGACACCTCGCGTTCCTCCTCGCCTGTATTTTTCAGCAAACCTAGGCGACCCGCGGAGCTGATAATGAAAAGCTTCGAAATCCAAAATTCTATCAATCAAACGTCGCGTCTTCGAATACCAAAACACGTCAAACATATTACAAAAATGCAAAAATTGGAAAAAAACATTTTTTTTTCAAATTCCCACGCGTCAAAGATTTTTCTCCCAAATTTGCAAAAATAGTTCCGCAGAATATTTTCTCTTTCCTCTGTAGGACAAAAAATCCGGATTGCAAAAGGGGAAACAAGTGTTTTCTCCGATCACCTCGTGATGCTGCGAATGAACGGTCTTATTTCAAAGTTTCGAAAACTCATTATCGACTAAACCATAGCAAAAAAAACTTTGAACAAGCTCCTGAAAAAGCTCGGCAACGAGGTTTAATTATTTCCAGACAAAAAGTCCTGCGGGACGAGTCGATCCTGTAGGCGAGTGTTGTTGCTCGTTTTTTGTCGAAAAAAGTAACACGAAAAAAAATCTAAAAAAATCTAAAAATTTCTAAATTGCAAAATTTTCCTAGAATTTTGCATTTCTCGATTTTTTTCTTCTATAAAAAAAAGGTTGCTCGTAAATTTTCTCCCACGAGTCTCGTGAGAAGTGAGAAGCTGATGGGGGCAAAATTTGGTTGACGGTGCCAAATTGGTGAGAAATTAATTGGGAACAGGAGGGAAATATTTATTAAAAAGTGAGGCGTATTGTTCGAAATTCGCGGACACCGCGGGCAGACCGGAATCTAACGAACGAGCTGAAGTGAAAAACGAAATGAAGTGCGGATATAAACGAGTAGCGATTCGAGTTCCGATGTTATCGGCACAAAATTGATTATCGCGACCGTTAATCTGCGGATTTGCATGCATAAATAATAATGACGAAAAAATAGTGAAATTTACGTTCGACAAAAAGTGCCGCAGGTACGGATCTCGTGCCCGCGACCGACTGATCAGCTTCACTCGTAAAATTGATACCCGACGCGAATTAGTCGGATTCAATTTGTTAGAATTTACGCGATCGACGCGAATCACGCTGATACAATTTACGACCCGTCGGGCGTCGTCTCCGATGGCGAACGCTCCGAGGACCATGAAAAAACCTTGAGGACACAAATTCAACTTTCGCCGCGGAGAATCTTGTCCCGTAGCACCGTCCGGCCCCGAAAAAACGACTACGATGATCGTAGTGAATATTCGTGGCTGCCGTTTTACATTTCCACGCACCTCGCTGTTTTACGCTTGCAAACGCAAAATTGATATTTTTTCTCACGTACCTTCGCAACATTCGACATTTTTTTTCCCACTTTGAAATCGACGCCGTTCGCGTGTCCAAATAAATACCTTTTTTCGCGCGCGCACCGTGCTACTATTTTTTCCCCGAAAGCAGCGTATCTAACGAGTATGGCCTCCAAATTTGAACTAAAAATATTAGAAATTCGCGGAATTACGATTTTTGCAGTGAAAAAACGAAAAAAACCTCTTTATGATTTTTTTTTCACCCGTCGCCATTTTATTTTCTGTAAATCGATTTTTCGCCCAAGGTCTAGACTGTTCGAAGCATGTTCAGTGATTTTTTGAACCACTTCCGATAGATAGTTTGGTTGCAAACTGACTGGGGAGAATCGACCCGGTGTGACCATCGTGATTGAATTCAGCGGTGTGACCACGGAGGGTTAAACAAATGCGGAGGCAAGAAACCGCTTGATTGTTGCATCGTCATCCGATTGAAATTTCAGGTCTCTAGCTCATTGGGAAGTTAGTCTAAAGTCGACTGCAAAATTCCACCCGACAGACAAACACAGACGACGGAAACCGAACTAATGAAAACGTGGTAATACCGAAAATTGTCTACACAATTCGACCGATTTAACGATCGTAATCAATTTTTTTTTTCGAATTTCCAATTATTTTTTCAGCCCGATTTTCAGTTCGCTCATCGTCATTTTTACCACGTTTTTCGAAACGTTTGGAACTTCGCGTCTAATTTATTCGCGATCTGATCAGAGATTTGTAGTTTTTCTGTAAATCGCCTCGATTAGGATAGAACGGGATTTTGTGTGATTCGCGAAACATCGGTGGGTACACATTCGGTGAAATTACAATCGCGGCTTGGAGTAATCGTCAAGCTTTGGCAGCTTCACGGCTGTCGGTGCGCTTTTTATGGCCGTTTCTACAATATTTATGGGATTTCAGGCGTGAAGTTATAGGCGACGTCGTATTTTTCAAATAATTCGTAGCGTCAAGGAACAGTTTCGTCGGCGACAAAAGAGTGAAACCTCCGCTAAGGAAAAAAACCCTGTCATTGAGTTTGGGTAATCGAGATTTTACGGTACTGATTGTGAGAAAATCCGTAATGGATTTCCACGCAATTAACAATTACCAACGTAACGGTAAAGTAAAGGACTACTCGTCGTTAAAATATTGTACGATGTAACGGAGTACGATTGTCCATTACTGAAATAGTCGGTGATAGTTTTATCGATCGGAGTTTTACCGGAAGTTGACGCAAAAACGATCATCGCTTTGTTTGGAAATTCTTAAGATTGTCAATTTTCGGTACCGATGTATCGCTATCGCTGGCGTCACCGAACCGAGCGAGTTATCCCGACTTACCAAAATGAAATCACAGGTTTTGTCTATTTTCCAAAATAATTCTATTAACATGAAAATAAAACAATAAATAAATACAATTTTAATTTTGATTGTGGAAAATTGACTACTATGAAAAATCCAATCGCGTTTATTCCATTCCACGTGAGAAGTAGGCTGCGTTGGCGGTGGGTAATAAAGTAAAAAGATTTTTTCTCACGCCAATATTTATTCTGTGAAATTGATACGCGTATCAAGGCGAATGATATATTTGGCAATTTTGTGGAACTCTCGGCACCCACGTTAGTCGGTTCCCAAATTGTCCAAGAGTATTTACCGGCTGGCAAAAGGATATCGCGAGTAAAAAAGTGCAGAAGACAAAATGTGAGGAGAAAAAAAAATTAGTAAAAAAATAAATAAAAAAATTTAAAAAAGGCACCGCGCGGATTCGTCTCTCTCTTAAGCGGTGTCATCTGGGAAGTCCGTAATTTCGAGTGGTGTGGAATTATCGCGTAGGACATTATTGTTTCCCCTTCCCTTGCCCGCCCTTTCCGTCCTTCTCCCTCGAATTTTTCGGACGAGAGGTTCGAAAAATGGTGGAAAAAGAAGAAAACAGCGCTGGCCGACCGTTTTTCTCGTACGACTGCGCTACAAGGCGGCTTTATTAATTTCAAATTGTCCACAAAACTTCCTCAATTAGCCCTGGCCACGGCGCCTCACTTTTTCTAAGCTCCGGGAGACCGTGCGTGTCCCCGCGATCCCCGACGCGCGGCACATTCGTCAAACTACGCTCGACGTAACATGCCTCTCACACGCGACGTCCCTAATCGATAAATAATTGTTTGAATTTTGAAAATGAAACCCGCTCGCTTCGCTCTTCCTCGCGTCGCGTTTCCGCTCTTGCTCCGGCTCCTCTTCCCTCGCCGAGTTTCCACCCCTCGCAGCTCCCTTCGCCTTCCCTTCGCTGTCCTTTCTTTTCATAGTTCGCATCGAACGTTCGCGACATCATATTATTATTATTAGTAGTATCCTATTTTTATTTTTATTCAGATTCAGTGCCCCAAAAAACTACGGCAAAAACATCAATTTTGCATGATTTTGCGATGGGTCTTCCTCGTGTTTTCCCGGATTTCTCGACATCCAGCGGACATAGATATAAGATCAGGTACTGTTTGGGATCTGCAAGGGTCGACTTGGATCCATTGGGCATGGTCCCGATGCTGTCCGACGACCAGAACACATCAAGAATCGCAAAAACATCAATTTTGCATGATTTTGCGATGGGTCTTCCTCGTGTTTTCCCGGATTTCTCGACATCCAGCGGACATAGATATAAGATCAGGTACTGTTTGGGATCTGCAAGGGTCGACTTGGATCCATTGGGCATGGTCCCGATGCTGTCCGACGACCAGAACACATCAAGAATCGCAAAAACATCAATTTTGCATGATTTTGCGATGGGTCTTCCTCGTGTTTTCCCGGATTTCTCGACATCCAGCGGACATAGATATAAGATCAGGTACTGTTTGGGATCTGCAAGGGTCGACTTGGATCCATTGGGCATGGTCCCGATGCTGTCCGACGACCAGAACACATCAAGAATCGCAAAAACATCAATTTTGCATGATTTTGCGATGGGTCTTCCTCGTGTTTTCCCGGATTTCTCGACATCCAGCGGACATAGATATAAGATCAGGTACTGTTTGGGATCTGCAAGGGTCGACTTGGATCCATTGGGCATGGTCCCGATACTGTCCGACGACCAGAACACATCAAGAATCGCAAAAACATCAATTTTGCATGATTTTGCGATGGGTCTTCCTCGTGTTTTCCCGGATTTCTCGACATCCAGCGGACATAGATATAAGATCAGGTACTGTTTGGGATCTGCAAGGGTCGACTTGGATCCATTGGGCATGGTCCCGATGCTGTCCGACGACCAGAACACATCAAGAATCGCAAAAACATCAATTTTGCATGATTTTGCGATGGGTCTTCCTCGTGTTTTCCCGGATTTCTCGACATCCAGCGGACATAGATATAAGATCAGGTACTGTTTGGGATCTGCAAGGGTCGACTTGGATCCATTGGGCATGGTCCCGATGCTGTCCGACGACCAGAACACATCAAGAATCGCAAAAACATCAATTTTGCATGATTTTGCGATGGGTCTTCCTCGTGTTTTCCCGGATTTCTCGACATCCAGCGGACATAGATATAAGATCAGGTACTGTTTGGGATCTGCAAGGGTCGACTTGGATCCATTGGGCATGGTCCCGATGCTGTCCGACGACCAGAACACATCAAGAATCGCAAAAACATCAATTTTGCATGATTTTGCGATGGGTCTTCCTCGTGTTTTCCCGGATTTCTCGACATCCAGCGGACATAGATATAAGATCAGGTACTGTTTGGGATCTGCAAGGGTCGACTTGGATCCATTGGGCATGGTCCCGATACTGTCCGACGACCAGAACACATCAAGAATCGCAAAAACATCAATTTTGCATGATTTTGCGATGGGTCTTCCTCGTGTTTTCCCGGATTTCTCGACATCCAGCGGACATAGATATAAGATCAGGTACTGTTTGGGATCTGCAAGGGTCGACTTGGATCCATTGGGCATGGTCCCGATGCTGTCCGACGACCAGAACACATCAAGAATCGCAAAAACATCAATTTTGCATGATTTTGCGATGGGTCTTCCTCGTGTTTTCCCGGATTTCTCGACATCCAGCGGACATAGATATAAGATCAGGTACTGTTTGGGATCTGCAAGGGTCGACTTGGATCCATTGGGCATGGTCCCGATGCTGTCCGACGACCAGAACACATCAAGAATCGCAAAAACATCAATTTTGCATGATTTTGCGATGGGTCTTCCTCGTGTTTTCCCGGATTTCTCGACATCCAGCGGACATAGATATAAGATCAGGTACTGTTTGGGATCTGCAAGGGTCGACTTGGATCCATTGGGCATGGTCCCGATACTGTCCGACGACCAGAACACATCAAGAATCGCAAAAACATCAATTTTGCATGATTTTGCGATGGGTCTTCCTCGTGTTTTCCCGGATTTCTCGACATCCAGCGGACATAGATATAAGATCAGGTACTGTTTGGGATCTGCAAGGGTCGACTTGGATCCATTGGGCATGGTCCCGATGCTGTCCGACGACCAGAACACATCAAGAATCGCAAAAACATCAATTTTGCATGATTTTGCGATGGGTCTTCCTCGTGTTTTCCCGGATTTCTCGACATCCAGCGGACATAGATATAAGATCAGGTACTGTTTGGGATCTGCAAGGGTCGACTTGGATCCATTGGGCATGGTCCCGATACTGTCCGACGACCAGAACACATCAAGAATCGCAAAAACATCAATTTTGCATGATTTTGCGATGGGTCTTCCTCGTGTTTTCCCGGATTTCTCGACATCCAGCGGACATAGATATAAGATCAGGTACTGTTTGGGATCTGCAAGGGTCGACTTGGATCCATTGGGCATGGTCCCGATGCTGTCCGACGACCAGAACACATCAAGAATCGCAAAAACATCAATTTTGCATGATTTTGCGATGGGTCTTCCTCGTGTTTTCCCGGATTTCTCGACATCCAGCGGATTTAGAAAAAAAAATCAAAGAGGTGGAGCACCTAATTCGGGCGATGGATTTTCGTGGAGCATCTAATTAGCACTCAATACTCATATATCGCAGAATTCGATTCGATCATGTGGTGTTCCTAGCTAGCTGAGAGGTAATTTTTGATCTATTCTCTTTCACTGAGCGTGCCTTTTTTTACCATTTCAGCGCTGTTCCATTGGTATTTATACAACGATCGTATAAATACGTTATTCGTTGTAGGAAAAACGAGGTAGATTTTGTGGGCTTTGTCGTACGTGCGAATCGGGATAGATGCAATTTTCCGGAATCGATAATCGAAGAGTCGATATTTCCAGTAATCGCTGAGCGAAAACTATTCGTGTTATGGAACAGCCGATCGTAACGGTAAGTACGCGTGCGGAGAAAATTGTTGCAAAAAATAGCAGTACGTTTTTGCGTGCTGTACTCGCATGCTAACTGAAATTACTACTTCCATGCAAATAAGTACGTCCAGCGTTGTAATTTACGTAGAGAGGAGACCGTCATCATTCTCGGAAAACTTACCGCACTTTCATACGCTTATAATTACAATGCTGCGAAGGACTTTTTTCTGCACGGTCGTCGTCATCCCATTCATCGCGCGAGTATGTAGCTCAAGTCTTACGTTACAAATATTTTCATTTTCCCCTCCCCTCGATTCCTTCACCCTCCCCGACTGTTTTCCAAATTTATTCAATTCTTTCCCTCGGTCCACAGATGCCCGAGAAAAAGCGGCAGGATCCTGAAGCTACGATAAAGCTGTCGCAGCATCTTTACACAATTTGCTAGAGAGTAAACGAGTTTTCGATTATAATCAGTAACGAAGGAGCGTTGTGGCCGATGTTCTACTCCTTATTCGTCAACTTCCGTATTGTAGTTCTTTTTTTAGGTACACGATTTGCCACAAAACGGGGACGATATTTCGTCCTATCGCGGTGATACCACGTCGTCGAAATGGTGTCTCTTCGTCCAGTTCCGGCTCTTCGTCGATTTCTTCGTCCCGCATCCGGATTATTCCCGCTTTTCAACCGCCCGAGTCCTCCGCTCTGCTCTCCATCTGCGCGCAGCGCTGAAGAGCCGAAGACCGTTTGGCCGCCGAAAAGGAGTCTCGGCGCAGCGGGTAACAATGGATGTTGAAAACAAAAGAAAATTGCCGGCGTTGTTAGCCGGGTTCTCATGCTAACAGCGTTAGCGGTTGATTAGCAGTATTAGAGGGAGGAAGCTAGTTTGACCGAGGCTGTTGTTCCCGGAGCGTGGAAACCGTTCGAAGATCACGCGTAGGTACGTTCGCCATTAGACGAGCATCAAAAACGCGAGTATCAGAAAAACCGAACGGCCAGCTATCCCCGGGCGTAGTAGATCGGTAAAACCTGGATACAACGAATTTCCCCCCCCCCCCCCCCCTCTGTATAACTTTGCTCTCCAATTTTATAGAAACAAAAGCGAGTTTATTGCTGTTTCTTAGTTGGATCGTTATATTTTTGAAAATATTTGTAGCGTTGCATTTCGTGCTTTTTGACGAAATACTTTGTTTTGCTTTGTATAGATTGTGGATAAACCGCAGGGAAAAATGGGCTGGTAGCGGATTTTCGAGGAGCCCCGTCGTGCCCCGTCTGGCTCCAATGCGCGGGGATGGAAACGTGGCAACGACAACGAGCGAATACTCGCCGTCCGGAGAGGTAATAAAGGGCGCGAGCAAAAAACGTGAAATAAGAAACGGGAATCGAGGGAAAAACTGTGGATCGAGGCGATACGAACCTCGTTGGACGGGAACGGATCGCGGATCGGGGATCGCAGCTGCGACGATCGCATCGCCAGCGGACAAATTTCTCGACGACCAATCGTGGAACGGAATGTCGCGTAATCTCTCAATTCTACGCCTAACGAATCACTCGTTTCTCTCTCAACTTCGTTTCGAAAAATGTCCGACCGGCGAACAAACGCGAGTAACATTCCGAACGACGATCGCGTTTGGTATTACGACCGGAAATTCTCGACATAGACGTACGCGACGTTTCGCCAGGAATTCGCGCAGCGAACTCGTTGCGCGGCAACGGCGATTATATTTCGAGTAAAATTTGGAAAGCATATTTCCTACAAATTTTTTCTCCACCAAAAATCAAATATTACGCCAAAATTTTGAAAAGCTTCCATTTTCCTTTTTTTTTTAAACTCCAAACTTCTCTTTTCACGGAGCGATATGGAAAAAACGCGGGGAATAATCTTGCAGAAGGCGCAAGATCAATTTGAAATGCGAATGACCTTGAAATAGAAGGATTCAAGTCGAAGCAACGTTTTTTAATTCGTTTTACAGCTAAATTTCGGGTTTCGTTAACTGGGCTGGAGATAGAAAACAGTCGGAGGACTCTGCTTGTTGGGAGTCGAAGCAAGATGCTTTAGCCTTGAGAAAACCCGGAGAAAATCCAATTTCCTTCATTTCCTGCAACGGGATAGCAGATTTTGCCGAAAAAGAGAAAAATCCAATTTTCGATGAAATTTTCAGATGGATATAAAACGGTGAAAAAAAAAACGACGATCACAAACGAGGAGAGATTTCGAAAGAGGGTGTTTTCAGCTTTACAACGCGCTCCTGTTGATCTCTGTACGACGCAGGGTTCGGAAGTTACGAGCTGTTGAAGCAAAAGGTGCATTTTTTCCTGAAAAGCGAATAACTTTGTGAAAAAAAATCTTACGATGATGTTTAAAAAAGCATTTTGAAGCGCATGAAACGAGCTTTCGAACGGTGGTAAGATCAATGGTCTACACGTTTAAGAGTAAATGATCTCGTAACGTTGGACGGATGAATTTTTAAGGCTGATATCTCCAAAACGACTCGATTTACGAAAATCTTCGGTCGAACCTTTTTTGTAGAGCGTGCAATTCCCTACAAAAACACGTCTCGCTCGCCCTTGAACATCGACTCGTTGTCGAGTTAAGAAATTCCAAAGTTGGCAAAAAAAAAAAATACGGCGAGCCGTAACTCGAGGATAATAACGAATCGCATCGAAGTTATTCGGCTCGATGCTTTCCATGTGGATGAAAAATCGCGAGATAAATATCAGAGCTCCGCTCGCGAGTCGTCTCGTTGCTCGCGCGCGATTCGTGGCTCAAAAGTTGAAAACCTTGAAGAGAAACCGAACGCCGCGTCGTCGTAGGCTACCCACCATGATGCTCGGAATCAATACGATTCGTTCGTTTTCTTTCGCACAGCTCCGTTTTGTTGGGTCGTTTTGCCAAGCTTCTCCTCGGATGCTTGCGTAACCGTTCATTTTTCTCTCTTTACCTTCCTTCGAATTTGCAAGTCGAGGCGGAAGGAGAAATAAAATGGGAACGAGCAACCAGTCTAGTCGATTAGTCGAAGCTATTACCGATTAATGGCGAAGCGAAAATTAGAAACGACGCCATCTTCGGATGTTGCGTGAGTAAAGTTGATAACGCGGATATCTGCTGCGACGTTAATGGAATTTATATATTAATAGAGCAAGAAGCGCGGGAAGCGAAGATGCCGATGGAAACGGCGTCGCGGTGGGAGGCAAAATAGTTAATTACAGGGAAAATTGAGAGAAAAACAAAACACGGCGCGGGTTGTGCCACGTTTTACGATAAACCGACAACAAACGCAGCAGATTTCTTCGATACGGTCGAAAACGCGCGGGTAGTGTAAATGCAAAATGGCGACCGACTCGTGCAGTTGCGTATATTTTGTCGCTATTTTGAATTTTACGAACAAATTGGTTTTTCTCCAATACCTCGGCCATTTCGAATTTTAACGAAAAGTCGTGCTAACCAAATTTGTAGAAAATTCAATTCTCTACAGCTTTGTTTCCACAACTTTTCTTCTAAGATCGATATTACGGCAGCGGCGAACAAATACTTTTTCGTGGAACATTCGATAACCGAATGCCTATGCAACGTGGAATTCCGATTACTTTCGTTGGCAAAATATCGATCTGAGAAGAAAAGTTGTAGAGAGCAAAGTTGTAGGAAATTCAATTTCCTACAAATTTTATATACACAACTTTTCGATAAATCTCGAAATGGTCGAGGTATTCCAGAAAAAAACATTTTTTTTCATAAAATTCGAGACAGCAACTGCACGATTTGGTCGCCATTTTGAATTTACGCTACCGGTGACCACCCCAACGGATAAAAAAAATCTGACCGGTATTCTTGTTATTTCAGAACAAATATTTGGACCAAACGAAATATTCGCGAAATAAAATGGGGAAAAAATTTTTTTGAGGTAAAAAATAAGAAGATATCAAGATAACAAGAATTTTGTGGTACCGACTATTTGGTACACCAAAGGTGTACCACTAGAGAAGTTGATACCACTACTAAACAATCATCCTTTGGTAATACCACGTCCCAAGTTCGGACGCGCGAAGGGGGGGAAAGAAAGCGTTGAAAAGTTGAAAAAAATGGATAAAAAGGATAAAAACGCCATTGGTAAAAAACGATGGGTTTGGAAATCGAGGCAGCTAATTATAGGAGTTTAGTCTCGCTCGACGTCCGCGGATATACGTATGCATTTCTTCATTTCCATCAAATCGCGCTCGAGGGCACGCAGCAAGTGGCATTTTGCACTCACGACCACTGTTGGTATTAAGTTGGTCAAATTCGGCTGTACATACTCGTTTTTTCCCTCCCAGTTGCACGAGAACAAAACGCGGCCGGACGTATTTGGAAGACTTTACGACTTCGTCGATTACCTTCGACGTTGTGCTTCGCTTTATTTCAGCTCGCAGCTTCGAGAAACCGCGGACTCCGCGCAAAGAAGTTTCCCCACTTTTTCCATCGTGTCATCGCGATAAATATAAATAACCGCGGCGCGGTTATTAGCTATTTTTATTTTCCCCTTCAATTAAAATTACGAAATTAATTCCCGCCGATACGAGCAGCGCTATCATTATTTATCGATCGTCGACTACGCGCAGATGGGATCCTGTTGATCGTGTGGAATTCCCGAGCCGTTTGGACCGTCTTGGCGGGGAAAAAATAACAAAATTGGACCAAAGTTCCTTTCGCTCCAATATTGCAATCCATTGATAATTTTTATTGGAAAGCTCGCGAAATTTTGGTTCAATTATTAGTTACTTTTTTCAGTCGTCGGTGATTTGTATTATCGATTCCGCAATTCGTAAGTTTGTCGATAAGTGAATTGGCAATAAATTTGGCGGAAAAACGAATTTTTCTAAAGCCATCCGCTCTGCCTTCCAAAAAAAAAAACAGAAAACGTGGGCAGAACGCGCGGGGAAGTCGATCCTGCGGTACGTAGACGACGCGAATTGGGTATATTCGCGCTCCGCGAGGTTTTTGCACATCGGTTCGCGAGAGTCTCTCAGGTGCAGGTGGAGAGTTTACCGACACAGCGGATTAATCTGCAAGGACACGTCTTTGAACACCTATTACGGTGGAGCGCAGCCGTGCGGCCGTGGTTCGCGGCAGGACTAATTGATTCGCGATATCTCGCAGCGAAGGCCTCGTGGAAATTGCATACGTTTCTTTTTTTCTTTTCTTTTCTCCTCTTTTTTTTCTTCACACGCCGCTCGAATTGCCCGGCTCGGATAGGCGGAGAGTAACGAGGATCACAGGTGGGGTAGTTGCGGCGGATGACGGAAAGAAATACGCGGCGACATAGCGCCCCGATGTTTACCGATATGTTCTCGAACTCGGCTTCCTTCCTCTGTCTCCTCTCGGAAGGTAGTTTTGTATTTTTATTGGCGTCGGACGTGATTAATGCTGTTCGCCAGTCCCGCTATGATTAATGGAATGGTTTTCACTTTTCTTACCCTTTTCTCTTTCCCCTACCCTCCTCTTCGATGTACTCGACGTGATTTACGCACTGATCAACGATACGCGAAACAACTATTTTTTCCGTTTCTCCTCTTCTTTTTTTTTCTCATCTCTGCATGCTCCCCAACATTCGATCTCGTTTTCCTCGACTCGAATTTCGCGAATAAGCTTGTTGGGAAAATTCAGCACCGATGTTCTTCAACCTGCGAACGAGTATTACGCCTATTTCGATTTATCTCGATGAATACGCAAAATTTCGAAAAAAATTTCGAACAAAAGTTGACGATCTCGTTGCAATGCACGTTTTTTGTTCGACACATTTTCACCTACGAATCATACTTTCTGAAATATTTTACTTTTTACCCGATCTGTGCACTTCGAAAACGTTATTTTAACGATTTTCTCGAAACGTATTACTCGTGGAGAAAAAATCCAAGTAACCAAAAATGTGCAACGTAACAAGATCTCCGTTTTTTGTTTGACACATTTTTCCAAATTTCCCGAATTTCCCGAGATAAATAACGAAATCTGTGATTTTCCGTCCTCATTGAAGGAATTTTCGCCACTGTTTTCGCTACCAAAATCCTTAATCGACGCATCAAAGTGAATATTCAATGACACCATTAGTAAAAAACAATCACAAATAGCTGGAAAAAGAAAAACGTCCTTTCAACCACATTTTTCGATTTCGAGAGAGAAACCAATTTTGTTGGGGAGAAAATGTGCAAAAAAAAAAAATGCCACCAATTTTGGATGGATAGTCACTATTTTGGATATATCGGTCCGTAATAGGTCTGTACGAAAACCGTTTTTACAGCGTCGAGACCGTTTTTTTTCCTCGAAGGAATATTCGGTGTTTTTCGCCTGACAGCGAAGGGGACGGATAATGGCCTCGGACAGTCATTACCGAGGCAGACGCAACGAGGACGACCGAATACGATCCGTTCGGGGGCCTAATTGGGACTTGACTTATCAGCTCTGACAATTCAATGCCGGCTTCTAGGGTCAACTGCGAGTTCGATTTTCGTACCGAAGCAATTTCACATCGGATTTCCCGTGCTCCGACGATAAGCTACGCCGCACGGCTCTATCGCAACTCTTCGTCGACGAGGACGAGAAAGAATTCCTCGGGTTTCCGAGAGATCGAGAAATTTGGAGAAAGTAGGAAATTAGGAAAGAAGGAAATTATTCGAGGTCAGAGGATGACGAAAAGATTACAGTCTCCTTAATTAATAGATGGAAAATTGAAGAGCAATTGAATTTTCAAGTCATCCATCTTACCCAACAGTAAGAGTCCGTAAGTCCGTACGTTCGTCTTCCCCCCTAATTATTTTCGACTTATTTCGACGACTCGACAACGCTATTGCAATAATTAGACAGCAAATGCACCGACGTTTCATTTTTCTCATCTCTCAAATAACGTTCTCTCTTTTCTTTTTTTTCTCAAAACTCTGAACGCGCATTTCGTTAAATCTAATTTATTTTTACAACCTTTTTTTGGAGAATAAATCTTACAGATTTTCGTATCAGGTTCGAGCGAAGATCGTTATCGCAGAGATTTTGGAAACGTTTGGATAATTCGAAGAAGACGGTGGCAGAACCAGTTGGACGAGCACGCTGCTCGGTCTTGTCAGCTACTCGCGTCGCTCGTGTCAATTCACGTTATTCATTGACGACTCGTCGGGAATGATTTCGCAATCGGAGACAATAGTCGCGGCGTGTCGCGCACGTGTCGATATGATTAACACCACGCGCCGCGTACGGACGGAGGGTGGTGATGTGTTGTCGGAGCAAATAAAAGCGCGGAGTTGTACATTTCAACCATATTTGCGCCCTCTCCAAAATACGTTTATTATCGCACGTGCATACAGACATGATCACGAGAGAAACGCGTTCGTAAGTAAAGATGGTATCGATATACAACTCTACGAGGAGCGAAACGACGACAATTGCAAATAAATTCTGCTCAACTTGAACTGCGAACAGAATAAAAATCGCCCCGTTTTATTAGCCCGCGTGTAATCTTTAGCATTAAAATGACTAGGAGTTGAAATGATCTCGATACGTGTAGGAACTCAACACGCAGACGTGTAGGAACTTTTGGTGAATACTTGTAGGCTTATTTTCGGAATGCATGCATATACGTGCTTATTCGGCGTGATAGAAGCAGGCGATTCTGCTTGTCGGATAGAAAAATCTTGTTGCTCGGCGTTATCGCCTCATCGCGACGCGAGGGGAGCGAGGTTTTGGTTTTGGTTTTTCGAATAGCCGCGCGCGTATGGAAATTCGTATGAAAATATATCGGTGAAGTGATCGCAGTGAAATTAGGTGCGCGGGGATTAAATCTCGATTGAATTTGTCGTAAATTAGGGTGAAATTTATCCGGTAAGTAAGTGGTCGAATGTATAGGTATAGAGAGGGAGAGGGGGGGAGAGAGAGAGAGGGAGAGAGAGAGAGACGTAGGATACTTCAGTGAGTTAACCGACTTCGTCTTAACTAGCCGTCTAACAAGCTACATTTATTCAATTACAAAATCATTAGTCTCTCGACACGTCGACCAATGGAAAATCGAGGGGCGGCGTAGCGTCGAAAGTGGTAAATTTCGCTGAAAATATGCTTCGATCATCGCGTTTGTCGTCGCGTAAAACTAACCGAGTCGTAAAAATGCTCGATATACGTACAGCGTTCGGGTGGTTTACAATATTTCAATGCATATTCCATCGCGAAGTCTTCCCTCGAATCATCGAACGAATCCGTTGACGGACACGGCGACTGTGATTGTCGCGCGATAGACGATCGATCGACACCGTTCGCCGCGCGCCGGAAGGATTTATACGCGATCTCGGCACTATTTGCTGCCGGGTCAACGCCGCGTGTACCGATCCGTGACAATATTTTCGTTTCGTGCGCGTGTGCGGAAAATATGAGGGTGAGCGACGCCGGACGTCGAGCGTGTAATTACCGAGTCGCTTACGATCAAACGACGAAAGTCCCTCGCCGCGACTTCCGAATGTCTTTTCGAAAAATGATCGTCGAAAGCGTGCCGCACGTTGCGGCTATATACGGACATAAAATTGCACTTCGAGCGCGATCGTGCGACGTTTCAGTCATTTTGGGCAATCTGAAAAAAAACTAGGCATATTATTTGTATTCCATTTCTATTAAACTTTCCAATTTACCGAATGAAAATTTGTTCATTCGTTTATTTTTACTGGCAGTTTGTTTGTTGCTACGAAGCGTGATATTTGCGGAATATCATAACTTATAAATTGTTTCCGACAAGTTTTTGGGACTTTAGACGACAACGATGCATCGTAGATGCTGAGAAATCCTTATTTCGCGGGAGAAAGTCTTCTTTTGTTCGCGATTTCAAGCAGCTTCGTTGTGGGATACGGTGAAATTAGATACTCTTGCCATCGACGAGGCGGATCTTATTAGAAGAAAGTAAAACGCTTTTCCCATCAGGAATTTTCGGCTTAGCGACACGCCGCTGGAAATTTATGAACCAATAAATGCTGAACGCAGTATAATTTGACGAAAAACCAAAATATTCCCCCCAGTAGAGGAAAATCATTGGATATTGTTGATTCCTCGATATTTTTGTTCACCGCTTAATTGGAGTAGATGAATCTAGATATGTCATACGTCTCTTCGTTTCATTCGTCGTGACCAAACGTTTATAGTAGTACAAATAAAATCATAGAAGCTCGAGGCGATAATACGAATATTTCGAAGAATACGGCGTAAAGTTCGAGATCGACGTGGTTACAACAGCTGTCGATTGATAACATCGCAACGCCATGGATTCTAGGTACATATCTGGTTACAGTTCCACACGAACTTTGAACGTTCACGTTGAGGGTAAAAAAAAGAGTATCGCGTGTCATTGTCATCAATAAGAGATGCTCAATCGTTATTTACAACAATGGAAAATAGGGTAGGTCAGATAGCGATAGGATACCATAAGAAATAGAATGCCACCAATGATAATCGAGGATTTCTCATAGTATTTCCCATGACGTGGTTTGGGAAAATCGCGTGTTTTTTTTCTTCTTCGAGCCGAGCTGATTTGACTCGTCGCGTTCGTGCGAGAAGGCATAAATTAACAGTGTTAACGATCCCCTGTAAATAATGCCCTTCTATCTAGCCTAGGTACGCGGTTCGGTGGAAAATTATGCGCTTTTGATATGATAGTCGTACCGTATCATAGTACGACGCTCGCATTTGCAGCGGAGCGCTAAGTCTCACGGATACCGAGGGAACGGACAGCTGTACAATGGTATATCTACGATGGTATCGTGGTGTGGTATACCGCACTACCGGTTCTTCGAAGACCATCGGAATGTCAACTTATCGCGAGTCACAAACTCGAGGAACTTGTTAGATAATATATTATCCTCGTTCTACCGCAGATACGCGCCTATGTATTTTTCGACAAGTTTCGCTTTCGCAGCAATAAAAAACGTACAGTCTTTAGACTAGGCGTGCGAAAATCTCAGCCCCGCACTAGACAATACCTATACATATCCACGAATCTTTCGTGTCATTCGCCTTCTATCGGCATCGCGATTTCGTCCTGATCTCGCGCATGCGCGACATTCCGTCACTGTGGATGTATATCTTCTTATTATTATAGCTCACTTGCGCGGAGCATCGTGCATGCTTCGTTGCCCGTTGCCCCTCGACGAAAACACCGGCGAGGTGTAAAGTCGCAGGCGCGATGAAAAAACATACCTTTCTTGGCGAGGCAGCAGATCCGTGAAAAGTGATCGGAAATCCAGAATGAAATTGACGCTCGAGCCTCGTCATTGGTGGTAGACATCGGTGACAGGAGAAGCGGGAGCTGATTGGTCGATCCCGGGGTCCGTTGTGCGATGTGCCGTGGCCTGCGAATTCGAATGCACAATTAACGCTAATTGATACAATCGTTCGGAAAACTGAGGGATTATGAAGATGAACGCGTTGTTGATATTTAGTCGATTGGTCGACTAAATCGAAATAAAAGAAGTGTCAACCTACATCTCGAACAATGTCGGCAGCGAACTCGATGCACCGAATGTCGTGGTTCGTTTCATTTGTCACTTGTTTCGCGGCGTTGATGATTGAGACGCACTATATCCTCGACGAGACGCGTAGAAAACGACCAAAACGTGTTCGTATCACGTTAGAATCACGAATGAAGTTCTCGTATCGCGAACAAACGCCGACGCCATTAACGTCGAATGAGTTTTCATTTGTTTTCGCGTCGTCGTCGACTGTTGAAACAAACGAGCATCGAGGATGATGAAAAAGAACTCGTAAATACCGACATTCACGAGTAACCTGTTATATAACGCGACTAAATATCGTTGGCTGCACGATTTTTCAGTCGATTGGCGATTAAAACGGCCGCTGGTTTAATTACGAATCTAGCAAAAACGACAAAAGTACTTACCACGGCGCAAATCACCATCAACGCCATATGCCATCGATATTCCGTCGTTTCTTCATTTGGTTTCGCGTCGTAGATCGTTGAATCGAATGAACATCGACGACGAACTCGCGAATAAGCTGTTACATTACGCGTATAAATGTCGTTATTCGATCAATTTTTCATTGTGTTCGCATCATCGATGCGAAAAAGTACGAAAATCACTTACCATACCGCGAATCACCATCAACGCCATCGATTCCCGCTCGATTCTTCATTTGTTTCCGCGTCGTCGACGTAAACAATGAAGCATCGGGAAACTGACGAATCAGACGTTGCGCCAGACGAATAAAAGTCGCTCATTGGTCGATCTGCCACCATTTCGCATATCGTTGAAACAAAATCGTGAACATTACGAAGCATATGAGAAAAATCGTGCGATAGCTTGGAGACAAACGATTACATTTGTTCGGAAACACGATACGATAGTCTAGGTTAGGATGACAAGTGACAATTTCATGGTTGTACGGCGACAAATAACATGACATCTCGCAAAGAAAATGCTTGGCTTCAGGATGCATGCATTTCCGTTAGGTACTTCGTTCTGTAAATACTCGTTCTGATCACGAACATAGTCGCGTGAATATCGCTACGTGAATATACTCACGCGAATGGATCGCTATGCGGCAAGGATATACTTATTCGGAACGTGGATATTACAGTTGAAGAAAAAATCTACGTCCTAGGTATCCGCGTTTGAAACTGGAGCCTAGAGCAGCGTTACCCAACGTGGATACTCGAACTAGCTAACTATTAGCAGCGCGAGCACGCAGCGCCATCTGTCGTGAGACATCGGCTATGATCGGTATCGACCGACCGATACCCACTACTACTAACAGCGATCACGTACGAAACGAGGTCAGAAATCAAGGGTTAAGAGGTCAATAACGGGTGGTGCCAGTTTGCCCGCGAGCCAGAATCGGTTGAAAGAGAAGTAAAAGAAATATAAGTCTCCGTTCCTCGCTACACGGATGAATAACACGCGGGAAGTTCGGGATCAACGATAGTAAAAAAACGATGCGATGTGTCCTACGTCGCGTGTCGGCGCACCTCGTCGGATATTCAATGTTCGTGCGTAACAACTGATTACTCGTGGTCGTAGGTAATCGTCAAAGTTTACGAATGCGAAGAATGCAACGCGTCCGTGTAATTGAAGACGGAACGCGGCGATTGGCGGCGATGATGCGTATATAAACTGTAAACGGTATACATACGTGACGAGTGACAGTTCGGTGTCGTCGATGCGTATACGTGTTGATGTTCCGGCTGGTACATATTATCGGCTGAAATGCGATTAAACAAACTAGAGTCGCATGATATTGCCGATTGCCAGTTATAGGGACGCGATAAAATCTTCGTGAGCGTAAACAAACGAGCGTGAGAAACCACTGAAGGTGCACGAAAATGAGTGAACTTGCCGAGGAAATACAGTTGAACTTGAAGTGGGATAATTTTTCCTCGCATTTAGCCCTGTCGTTCGACTCTTGTTACGAATCGCAACAATTCGTGGACGTTTCATTGGTATGCAAAGACGGCGAGGTTATAAAGGGTCACAAAATGATTTTGGCCAACGCTAGCAAGTTTTTCCGTCGTCTGCTCACGGAGAACGATCATCCTCATCCTATGATCGTTATGCACAACATAGATGCCGATGATCTGAGAAGTCTGATGACGTTTATGTATTGCGGGGAGGTTCAAGTTTTTCAGAATGATTTGAAAAAATTGTTGGAAATCGCTGACACCTTAGAAATTACAGGATTGCAACAAATACACGAATTAGACAATCATGGTGCTCGTATCGACAAAAATTCACAGTTAGAAAGCGAGAAAACATCCAATTTTCACGTCGACGATGCGAAAAAGGTCGCCGATTTTGAAATGTTATCCGACGATTGTAACAAACCTGCTTCTAATCTCCTCAAGTATGTTTCGTCTCTTGGTAAAAAAAATTTGGAGAATTCGATAGCGACCTTTGAGAGTTCGAGTAGAAAACTGCAAGAGATGGCGAGGAAATTTGAAGAGTGCTCCAGTGGTAACGTCTGGACGAGTCTCGATAGTCGAATTCAAAACGAACGGATGTTGGCTACGGATGCAACGGCGATGTCCGACGACGGAACCTCTAAATTGTTTCAGTCCTCGTCGGACGACCGATTCGCGACCTTGGAATTCAAAAGCTCCAGTAGAAAGCTCCGAGAAATGGCGATGCTCCTTGAAAATTCTAGTAATCCTCCAAAAGTTAGGGAAACGGGGCGAGAGCTTTCGCAAAAACGGTCCTCAGATTCCGAAGAGGTAGCCGAAAGTCCGCCAAAAAAGTCCAATCCAGCTTCCGGTAGCTTGAACGATGCCGAAACCGAATTGGAAGATTTGACGCAAAACGTAGCAGATTCCGTACAATCGCCGGAGAGCAATCGCCAAGTCGAACAAAATTGCGATATCTTTATAAAAAATGAGATAGATGCACACTGTACGTCGACCGACGTCGATCCGGATCGTTCCCTGTCAGAGAATCCAGTTATCGGGCCGGGCGACCATCCTGGAACGAGTATGCTGGCCGCGGAGCTCTTAAAAGCCGTGGCTAACAAAAGAAAGGGTGAGCGAAAGAGCGTCGATTGTAAATCTGGAAGATGTAAATTCTAAATTACCAACGTATTCTTTTCCTACTATACAGCTGTGGAGACTGCACTAGCGGAAAATCCGGCCAATTTTATCTCTGGATTTCCCGAACAAAATTTCTACAATAGCCTTGCGAGAAGTCGAGATCGTAAATTAGCTTTTTACGAACCAAGACCCTGCGATATATGCAATCGAGTATACAGGGATGCAGCGACGCTGAGACAGCACACTTTTACTATGCATACCGCTGGTACGCATTTTTGCGGCTGCGGCGCGTACTTCTATACCAAGTATGAACTGTTACTGCACAAAAAGCAGAGTCACTTCTGAGATTTCGTTTCTTAAAGCAGGCTCGATTCGAAAGAATGACTTTGTCGATGTTTGTATATATGTATTGATCGTGTAACCGGAGGAGACGTTAGTTTTATGATCCTCTTGGGAATAAAACTGACAAATTTCTTATCACGCGTTATTCCGCGTACGTCCGAGGAGATGATCATTTGTATAGTTTGGAACATGCAGTTGTAGTCGAGAATCTATATGCTTAACTGTTGGTAAACGATTTGCGCTGCTGCCCAAATTGAAAACATGGGAACTCATATTTTGGGACAACTCTAAAACTGTGATGGTAATAAATAAAAGTATGCTAGATGATAATATCAACTGTATTTGTATCGTCCTCATTTTATCACACATCTACTTGGGAAGCAATATTGAAAACATGTTTCATGGCGCGACTGGAATTACTAATAAGGTTTCCAGTGATGTTAATCGGTGTTATAGCGATCAATTAGCATGTTGCTATGGTGATTCGAAGTCTGTTTATACTATGTAGCTATCCTTTACCCAAGTGAAGGTACTCGTTGAATGCGCACTTGAATATCAAATCGTTGAACAAAAATAAGTTATTGCTCGTAAATTATGGAGACGGAACCAAAGCTCGCGAATGATTTGAAATCTGATCCGAACGTAACTGAAGAAGAATTTCAGAACTTTATGCATCGAGTGACACAAATTGGTAAGTGCTTGGCAACTCAGATATTCACATCACGATTCTAATACATCTTTGGTATAAAGAAAAAATTGTGGCAAAATTGGCGTCCAGTGATCCCAAAGAACAAAACTTGGGTACTTTGATGGCCGACGAGATTCTGGAAGCCAAGTCAAAGATGGTAGATGGTGATCTGACAGTGAAAAGTAACCGAACTGTAATAAATAAGTTGGCTTCGAACGAAGAAACAGATCCCAACAGGATGTCTCGCGGTAACGTAGCTCTGCAGAATAAGATCTGTTATCGTTTTCATGTTTTCACACTCTTATTTTGTTATTTTAGAAGCATTCATGAAAAGTGTAGAACGAGATGCTAAGAAGAGAGCGGAAGATAGGAAGGTTCGGAACGAACGTGCTGATACGTACAAGAGAATCGCGGACAGGGCATACAAAGAGGAAGACTTTGAAAAAGCTGTAACTTATTACAGTAAAGCAACGGAGCAGAGAAAAGATTCCACGGTGTTGTGGAACAGCAGAGCTTTGTCTTACATAAAGTTGGGTTTGTACGAAAAGGCTCTGTCGGATTGCGGCTGGGCACTGAAAATCAATGATACAAACGTTAAAGCACTACTGAATAGCGCCAAGTGTTGCAATCTGTTGGGACGTTATGAAACAGCCAGAGAACACATTTGTCGAGCCAAGGAATCGCATCCTAAATTGATCGACTTCATCGATGGTACGTAGTTCCATTTTATTTTTAACATCATACAAATGAGAGGAAATTCAATTTATGACTCGTGTCCATAGAATTCGTGGAAAATATGAATACAACATCGGAAGGCTTCCTAAATCAACGATCAAACTGCAAACAAGATATATCTGATGACATATAGCATAGAAATAGCAATTCTTTGAAGGAGTAATTATATGTTTAAAAGCAGTCAATGAAATGCGAGTAAATATTACGAAATATCATTTATCACGCAACTTCATTACCGAAACACTCGTTCGTAACTGAAGTTACAATCTCAACTAGATTCGTCGAAATGAAATTTCGACTTGGCGATCGATTGAATTCCTAAATTTTAACTTTTAGGCGAAATTTTGAGGTGTGGAGGTTTCCGTTTATATTTTACTGATTATTTTTTGTTAAATTAAACATTTTTCAATTATTTATTGGCTGGATCCACCCATTCATTTACAGATTTTGGTCATACCCAAAGATTTTTGACATTTTTAATGGCCAATGGAAAAATAACGATTTTATAACAATTATAATTTTTACCCTCTCGATAATGACGCAAATATTCGTGTCTCTCCCACATTACGTTGTATACAATTCACAATTGATTTCGATATAATTGTTTAGCATTTGACCTAAAGTTTTAGTGAATGTCAAGATGTGTTGAATCGTTCGGCATAAGCTTCTTTCACCTCGGACAGCGACCGTGGCTCGTGCAGAAAGACAGCGCACTCGATACCCTGTAAAGACGAAACAGTAGTTCGATCTGAACTGGTTCGACGAGCTTGATTTGACTGCTCCATTATCTTACCTGCATCCTAGCAGCTCTAACGAATCCTTCGTTAGCTGACACAGTGATGCTTTTCATAGTTTCGCCAGTAGCGAATACGAGTCTGGATCGATCTTTAATCCTTCCTCCCAAAGGTAGAGACTTCATTATCCGCTCGCACGGATCGTCAGGAACAACCTCAACCCTTTCGATCAACTCCTCGGCTCTTTGAGTTTCATTCGGACCTCCGATGACACGAATGATGTTGGTGAAATTCTCAAACGCTGTTCTGCACATGATAAGTTTTTTTCCTTCGAACACATCCTCGAGAATCGGTTTAACTGGACGAGCTCTCTCCCATTCAGCTTGCATTGTCAGTAACGGTTCTCTGTAAACGTGACAAGCTTGACCGTTGGTCATGTTCGTAACGTAAGCCAGCAGCGTAGACACATCCAGATTGAGTACAGTTATTTCCGTAGTAATCGGAAGTCTAGGTATAGCCGTTTCATCAAGCTTGTCGATCGTGAAGCTACGCGTCGTTTCGTCGTCGTCGTCATCAGAACTCTCACCGGAGTTTGATTTTTCGTTCGTAACTGCGTTTTGAAGCGGGATCCCATCGTCGAATCTGGAATCAAGATCCGCAACTGGGATTTTTTCACCCTCGACAACAACCCCCGCAGCTTCTAGTTTAGCAGCCAGTGGTATTTCTATCCCATAAGCAAAGTGAAAGACGACCTCCGGAGCTCTGTACATGTGCGGATGCTGCAACGCGCAGTTCAAGTAAGACTTTGCTTGATCCAGCACTGATTTTTGTCCGTACTCTCCGTTGCCCAGCGATATTAACGTCAGAGCTCTGGCGTTCCGAGCGATCACTTTCACCCAAGTTGCACCATCGTTACACACTACATCCACTTCTAATCTGGACTGTTGAAACTTGAACGGTTTCACAACGCTGAGAGGATTCTTAGCAGCTAATAGCCGCTCCACCATCGCGGCAAGGTGTATGAGATTGGTGCTTTGAAGATGATCCTTCTTCACGTGTCCCGTAGATCGTACCTTCGTCGACGCATTACAAGCTCGTGAGTTTCATTAGGTACAACTGAACAATCCGCGTCGATATCAACGTGCTAAAGTTTCTTAAAATACTATGATTTGAAAAAACGCGCGAAAATCCAGAGTTCTACGTTACCGACCGTCGTCGATAGAATACACATGGAAGTAACGTTATACATAAATATACCAAAAAGAAATATCGAATCGTTTACATCATCGCGATGTTGCGCAGACAATACGAGTAAAACAAAAGAGTTGAATTACCTTTTCCAAGAATCGTATTTCCTGGTTAATCTTTCTCACAAATTTGTCGACACCGTCTATGTGTTTCAACGGTTTCATCCGTTGGATCATGCGATGTCCTTCCTCAATTTTTTTCTCAAGGAGTTCCAGTAATTTCTCGTTTTCGTTCATGACTACCGAGTTGAATTTACAGATCACCGTGCCAGATATGCATACACGGTATAACCTCAGACTCGATGCGCGTAGTAAACACTGATCACAGCCATGTTGAAACGAGTTGTTGAGCCAGGCTGTCGTCGGTCGGCTGGTTGTCAAACAGGGATAACCTGTCGCACGATACTCTGTTTTATCCGAGAGAAAAGCCAGTCTCTCGTTGACATTGCATCGTTTCGTGACACCGGCATAAGAATTTCACGAGTGTGAATAATGGATAATAGTCGCCGATAAACAAATCCTGTCATCGTTGTAGTTTCTAATCACGAGGAAACAAACGACAGTCGTATTTTTCGGACTCCGCTCGTCCCATCGACGATTAATCCTGTTACGTCTCGTCTGGTATCTTCGTTGCCATGAAATAACCTCGCACAATTATCGATAGTCTTTGTACCGATGTCGGCGACGAAAACTATAAAAAATCCTGAAGTTCCCGGTAAGTTTAATATCAACAAAACAACTCGAGTTTATCCAAGCATCACGCTACCTATGACAGGGGCAACGCTTCCGAACGGTGTGACGTCTTCTCACCGACGAACGTACACAACGTTAGTTGAAAATAGAGACTCTCACGTATCTTCTCGCCCCAACTCTGACAAACTGATGACAAGCGAGTGTCTCGAAAATGACTAGTAAAGGTAAATGATGACTGGAAATTTTCTCGGCAGTTTCGACGATCTATCATATACATCATCTATCACATGTATATGCACTCCCGGCTCGTTACGATTAATTGACGCGAACGATTTCCGTCACGATGCCGAAAAAAAAGGATAATTTGGAAACTACGTTACGTTTCTAAACGATAACACGTCAATCAACCTTTCACTGCATCTACAAATCACGGAAATCGTAAATAGCGTATCCACCGTGGGACGATAGTAAGCTTCAGAGAAAATAAATCGTAGCGGACTTTTTTCGACTTGTCATCGATTATCAATTTTTTTCATAGATCCTCGACACTTTTTGACTTCAAAACAATTTTTTTTATGCATCAGTATTCGGAAAACAATCTCACATATCGACATTCAAAACTATTTGACTCAACAAAAATAGTTGTTGGTTTTACAATCCTATAATGATTAAAACGAAAAGTTGAAAAAAAAATCGGAATTGAAACTTTGTATTCGATGGAACGAAGGAGTTTGCAGTATTCGCAACTGGCAAAAGTAGTCGTATTTGAGCCGAATTGCGCTGATTTGGTGAAAAAACAATTGCAACACGAGCGCGGGAATTAACGATGCGCAATGAAATGAAACGGTTGGACCAATTTTGCGGAGGGAACAATTTTCCGGCAGTACTTAAGTCTCGATGACCTTGTTTGTCGTTGGTACTTTATGCGCGGGAAACGTTCGGACGACGTTACGTGCATAGGTACTCCGGGCATTTTCGGGTCTAGTCTCACCTGAAATTTTAACACTAGACAAAAAGTAGTTTCCTCTACGAAACTCCTTGTTTTTATATATTTATTTGTTTTTATCCGCGATTTTAGCAGGGGAAATTGTGAAGACCAGATAACAGACACTTGTTGTTTGAATTAGTTAACAAATAAATTTTCCCTTATGCTTGGCGCGTACCTATTCCGTAGTTCGTTTTATAAATACTCACGGTGTCCGTGAATCATTTCCCTTGACAGATTGCGATGACGTTTGCGACGATTTTCAGATTAACATTCGCTCGGCGATTTTATATAAAAATGATGTTATTTTGTTGCGCTATGAAATCATGCTGTTATATGTGTTCTGAATAAATAAATCTTCTTTGTCTCGAAGTTCCATTGGCATTGGAAATGTTATCTTTTTATTTCAGGACTAGAATGCTTGTTACCACCACCTCCTCCGCCACCACCACCAATTTCGCCATCGTCATCGACGGTGACAGTCACCACGACGACTGTTCAGCCAACACAAAACGTTCCCAATAATGGAACGCCAGTCCCAGTTCCAGTGCAATTTCCAAATGTCACGACGCCTCCCTATTTTGTTCATCCGTCGATACCACCCCAAACATCGCCACCATGGTGGGTAACGACCGAAGCAGATTCATCCGATTTGTACGAGTCGCAATACGCGCAGTGGTACGAAGCTACTCACAAGACTGCTTTGCCTACCAACATTGCTGGAAAAATGAAGTCTAGATATTTCAAGCGAAAGAGCGAATTTATTGATCCTGTACTTGACGCAGGTAAATATGAGAGAGAGAGAGTTGGGAGAGAATGCTGGAAAACATAGTTACCTCTTTTGATTCTCATATCGCTGATTGTTTCTCTTGCAGAAAAAGTAGCGAGTGCTCAGCAAGAATTATCGGCTCTTATGAAACCTCTGAAATGTGATTTGTGCAATGCCGTTGTGAGTTGCAAATCTTTCACGGTATAATTCACGTCTGAGTTCGTCGCGTGTCTAATAATCTTTCTTGTTTACAGATGAATTCGACCCTCCAAGCGAAATTACACTACGATGGTAAACCTCATCAGAAAAAGGTGTCTATGTTCCTAAATCGGAGCGTCAAAAAATTAAAGAGCGAAGATAGCGGGCAAGTTTCTAGTACAACAGAAGCAGACCGGAACGTTTACTGCGAGGTTTGTTCTGAAAATCAAAAATTAACTACTCTCTTAAGTCTTATGCCGGTACGAAGTTCAACGATTATCCCTTTCAGATTTGTAAAACTTGGTTCACGTCGCACACTGATGCGACACAACATTACTTTGGAAAGAAACATCTTCGAGCAGCGAACGGAGGGCCTTGCGTCAGGTGGAAACATGAACTAATTGATGGGTGCATCTGACATTCCGTTCCAATGTTTCTCTTTATTTCCAGGCCCCCAAAGAAAAATCAGTATAACCAAGTGGATTCCACTGGTCGGTTTGGCATCGGTGTCAGTTTCCAGGCAGACCAACCACCGGTAGCACCAGCACTGCCGGAACCTGTGATCGTGGCGCCTGTGGTACCACCCATCGAAGTAATCGCACCGTTGTATACACCTCCAACCTACGGCGCAGCGTTGCGCTGCGATTTATGCGGAGTCTCGGCGAACCGATGGGACCAATTGGAAACGCATAATCGAGGAGCTAGACATTTGAAAATGCTTAAAATGAACGGTCTTCCGATGCCTGATCCTGGTAATATGATTTTCATAACAATACAATTTCCATTCTTCGACGACTCAAATTTTTCCATCCATTTCAGTACCAGAGCCTGAAGTATTGCCTGGACCAGTACCACCCCCTGTTCCTGTTGCTACTGGTCCGATAGATTACTCCATTTACAGGACTCCATCGGGCAAGTCATGAATCTCATTTGATTGAAATTCACGAATTCATGGGGAAAAAACAAAAGACCTAAATTAAAATGTGCACGTCTAACTTTCTTTTGCAGGTCAATACTATTGTGCTCCGTGCAACGTTTCACTTAATTCTGAAAGTAGTTTTGCTCAACACGTCGAGAGCAAGAAACACAAAAATCAGCTCAATCCAAAACCACCCGCATCTACCGTGACTACGCCAAAAAAAACAAAATCTAAAAAAAAGTGAGCTGCTGCGTTTAAGGGTCGCTATCACAGCATTTAACATCAGGTTAGGCAATATTGTTTTTGTCGTATAGATGGCTAAACAGATTTTATCAACGATTCAAGTAGTTTATTCGTTATCATTGAATAAACACCTCATTTACATGTAGTGTACAAATAAAAATAATTTTTCTCGTCGATCGATATCCATGATGGATTTGGGTGTTCACCGATGGCGTAAGATTCATTGTTTCATAGTAGAAATGGATAGTATTGTGACAAATATACGCGATGTGGTTGGTGCAATAAGTTTTTAAATGTTATCAGATATCTCTATCGTTTGTGTATTTCGGCGTGAGTAATGAATCTCAAATGCGAGAAATTCCGCGTATACAATATTGTATTATCTATTATCAAATTTCATTTTCTACCACACATTTGAGTCATGATGCGAAACGTATTGATAGCTCATAAAGTTTACTATTCGAATGCTACCTCGTATAAATTTCCTCCGAACATATCATTGATATTTAACGTTATTCTTCACATTTTTCACCCCAGATTTCCAAACCATTTTTTTCCCTTCTAATTATATGCTCAACAATAAGTGTCGAACTTTTGTTAGTTTTCATTCTGAAGGGATTTTTATTGCGACAATAATTCTGTTTCGAACACAACGAACGAGTACCAAGAATGTACGTAAACAAACGAGACGAACAATCTGGAGAGATCGAAGACTCAAGACGACTGCGTTGAACTTTTCTTTATTTGTATGAAAAACGGTACACGAAATTTGGAGTTCTGTAACTCTCATGAGGTTGAATTTATTTGTTATATTTAACGTTAGCGGTTATTTTTGAAAAGATATCGTAGAACTGCATGTTTGCAGTTCAATCAAGTAAGAACGCCGATAATCGCGCCTGTGCGTCAAAATAAACAATAAAATATAGAGATAACTATCGTATGATTAGTCAGGAGAAAAAATATTTGGATGAATGAGTTGTTAGGTATTTATGATAAATTGAATAAAGCAACGATGGTAGAAAATAAAATAAAAAGCAATGAACAAGAAAGTTAAAAAAAGGTCATATGATTCGTAGAATATTATCAGCAAGTTAGAAAGGAAAAAAAATACTGTACACAAAAGGGTGGTTCGTATCATAAATGCATGACGCGAAGAAGTTAAATAACGCTTTAACACACGTGGTTAATATTTATTAACTTATTCATATAATTTATCACGAGTCCAGACTTACAAGGGAAACATAATTAAAGGGTGTTTCTGGTAACGTACAGTTCTTATCTCTTTCGTACACCCGACCTCGCTGATAGTTTCGATTATGCATACATTGCGGAGAAATATATTATTGAAAGGAAATTGAGAATATAGTTGAAGTGTCGATAACGAGAAACTGCTGCTACGATTCTAAGCTCAATGTAAAGAAACGCGATCTTCAAGCTCACTTTGGAACTTATAATTCCCAAATATTTGGCGTCACGCTCGACCACTGATCGAAAAAGATTTGTAAACGTTGTTGAGACAAACTTACGACGGCAATTTCGACCAAACAATGAAACGAGATAATGGAAATTCTGGCGCGTCGACAAGAAACTACTTCTCCTCGCACCATTCGTTCTCCTTGCGAACTTGTTCCTCTTCTGAAGCTGTGAAATCGTTTTTAATGTTGAATGTTTTACGGATTTCCTCCGGCGTTTTCCCCTTGATCATATTGGCTACAGTTTTACATGTCACATCTAGAAGTCCCTTGATATCCAAATAATTAGCAGCGAGAATCAATTCGAACAAGGTTCCCTGATCGACCTGAAAGGAGACGAGTAATGACGCGTCAGAAATGAACATTCGTAGAGTCGAGACTCTCAAAAAAGGAAAAAACTATGTATATAAACAAATAGTTGCCAATCGAAATAATTGCTGAAAGAAATCAAAGACGAGTTTTTCGGCATTACTTTTAGGAAATCCGCGTCCCATGAACTGACGTCATCCGTACGCTTCTCCTTGTTTTCGTCATCTTCCGCTGGTGGAGGATCATCCTTGTGATACGTCGCCCATTGAATGACTTTCCTTAAAATAGCCGAATTGACGTTCGGCAAGGGGACAACTTCTTCTTCGTCTTCGTCCATCCCCAAATCTTCCAACATAGTTTTTATGGTTACCGAGCATTTGGCAATGTCGATGTCGACTTCGAACACCTCTCCGTCCGAACTCTGCAGCTTTATGTTGGGCATCTGATAAAGCAAAACAAACAAAGCTCGCTGTACACCCAAAAAACGTATACATTTTCATTGCCAGATTCAAACATGTTCAATATAATCCGTAGAAGCGTATCCTATTCGAACAAGCGAAGATTAATCGATGCTGGATGTTTACACATAGCTGAGAGGCAACGAATATCCACTCTTTCCATGATACTTGATATCGAAAATAAGGTTAATATTCGAAGAATGTTTAAATAAGAGTGGGGAAAATATCGCGATAGAGAACGCGTTATTTATATTGTTACAGAACGTTGTCGCTAAACCGTTGTACGTCAAGGTAAAAAAATAGTGGCGCGCACAGCAACAACCTTGCTTTCCCCGATTGAGAAAGGTTATACGCGTCGCAGAATCACGTCAGTTGAATTGAAGTTGAAAGCTCGATAGAAGATCCGTGAAGTCGATGGGGACGAGAATTTCTGCAGATTCTTGCCGAACGGAATAAACAGGGCTATGAAAATACGGTGTCTCTTGTGATTTTGCGTCAAAACATAAGACGCAATGTCCATTACGCGATGCTCGCGCACACACACACACACAAAGATGACGACTTGCGACCATTGATTCGGGTCAACGAACGTTCAGAGTCAATTTGTTGGAAGATATACAAGGTATTTGGGTTTGAATGAGTATTTCTAATCACCTTTCACGTTGTCTCTGACAACACGTTCGGCTAAAACGAAATAATTTACAGAGTCACGGTTCCTGAAGCACGTCACACACTGCCTGCGATCCTGATGATGGCAAACAGACAAACGACTGCGCAGACGCGCCGATTCGAAGATGGCGATTATCTCAACATCAGTAAACTGCGTTGGCGGATTTGTCTCGATGAATTTCGCGTCTATTTTCAATTCGAACAACACTGGCAATAACTCGCTCGTCGGAAAGGCTGAATGTAATGTGAAAAATCTCCTCGCAACGTTATGTGGCGCGCGCTACCCGCGCACTCTACGTCCGCCGATCAGATTTGAGACTCAAGAGAAAGCAAGCGATTTCATTGGTTATCGCTAGAACTGCATCGAACGCGGAATTTTTTTTGGACGCATACAGTGTATCAAGCATAGAGAGTACCCTGCACCAACGTAAAAACTGAAATTAAAGAGTTTTATTCAATTCCATTCATAATACATTCAAGTCAATTGAATGTAAAATTCATAATTAGTAATCGTATTCTTCCGGAGAACAAAATTCATTTTTTCACGATCTGGTTTTATTTATTTTATTTAAAAATCGTCAGCTCGAATGATTTCATATCACAATCGAGCCTGGATTGCTGTACAAGTAATCCGGAATTCTTGGAAGTAGCACCTTGATTTGCGATCGTATCAACATCTTGTCCAGAATTAGGTCCAGGATGCAGGAATAATATAAAAATAGCAGTTATCAATTGACAGTAATTCGATGAAAAATCACGATACGGAACGTGCAGGCGCGATGACGTTCTCTGACTTGTAATTACATCTACTGACCCGGAATTGATCGACCATTGTAAAAATCTCGAGCGGTCTTATGTTAGATTACTGGATTTCGTACGAACGAGCCATACAACGGGTGTCCTGCAAATTTCAATTTGAAAAAGTACCGCAAAGAAATATTTCCATCGAGTTGCAGAAGAAAACTGCATAAAAAAATAAACGCCAGGTCCATTTTCACGCAAAATTATTTTTACATACAATATTTTAGCGACAATTTATCAGAATATCGTCGTTCTCACAATCCATTTGATTTTAAAAAATATATCTCAATCATTTGGAATATATTTCAAGCATGTTCTGAAAAAAATGTCTAGCAACGACGATGTTACGAGAATATATCCGCGTCGGAAACAAATAATTTTCATAATTATTGATGGTATGTACGTTTAAAACAATTCAATTGCAATGTTTCAGAAATAATTTTCAAAATTGTAAATGAATGAGAATTTAGGAATGTTCGGGATCAAACGAACAGTTATGAGAATCCTGCGATGCAAAGAACTACGAATAATTGATCACCCTGTACGCGTTATCGTCTTGCGGGGGTGTGGAGCAGATGGACAGTAATGAATAAAGGATGGAGCGAGCGTTCTTGAGAATTGTGAGAAATCGTCGATTTGAGTTTTTCGGGCGTATAGTGAATTTCCTCGAGCGTATTAATTGAACAGAATTAAAACTTTGCTTGATTAACTCGCAGCTTCCTAGACTTAGCATCGCTTGAAATAGTCGATTGCCTTGAAAAACGTAAAAATCATCGGCAGGAAGTCCAATTCTATGGAATCTCGAGAGACGAAGATTATATACAATTATAAGTAAAATATTGATCCGATATAGTAATAATTTATGTAAAATTATATATAATTCTATATAATTATAGGCAATTTTCTCACATTTTTATATAGAACTCTGTATAATTATTTATAATTATGTACAAATTGTTTATAATTATGACTGGAATTTTTTTTTAAATATAATTATCTGTAATCTCTTTTTCTCTGCTTATCACTTCGCTCAATAATCTACGTAGAATTTCAGCCGAAGACGACGAGACAAAAATCTTCACAGCCAACTCGCTCGACCTGTCTTGGTCCCTACCCGAGAAAAAACGGTTATATATAATTACATTAAAAAAAAATTGGGCCGATATATTTACGTTTAATTTATACATAATTTCACATAGATTATAGATCAAATTATATATTGTTGCAGGATTCCCTAATTTTTGACTCGCGAAACGAAAATGGACGCGGCGAACGCTGGAACACACTTTATTGTTTACTCTCCGTCGTCCGTCACGTAAAAACAATCGACCGATCGATTACGTCATCTCATGAATTCCTCTCCGTATGGATACTCCGTGACGCGGAATTCGACGCGTCGACTTTTCTACTCGAAGTTGTATATACCTAGGACTGACGTGAGATCCAGACCAACTCTATCCTGGCGCCAGCATCCCACGCAACGCCCCCGCAAACTGTTGTCAAACTCTGTATCGAAAGATATGGCCGTGAGTAAAATTTCGGCCTCTTCGCCGCGATAATCCAGAGGAAAAACCATTCGTGGTTTCATCGATTCAGCGATTTGGAAAAAAACACGACACGACCGCGATACGGTGATCGTTCTTCTAAGCGCACTCACGCAGCACAAGGTCATCCAAGGGATGTCCTACTGGTGTATCCGACGTCCTTTGCAGATATCCCCAGAATATCTTGATATGTTCTACAGATGTTCTACAGATGTTCTACGGTACACCGGATGTTTGGGGGGATATCCAAAGGTCCGCTGTTCAGGTATGCGTAGGATTTCGTAAGGGGAGATCCCCTGGATATTTGTGTGCGTCGTCGGATGTCGAGTTCATTTGTGGCAATTTTCTGTATTTCCCATAAAAATACATCCAAAATGAATATGTGCACATCTGTGATAAGCTAGCGTATTGCCGTACAACTGGTACCTACAGTTTTCTGACATTCGCTGATTGTCATAACCGTTTCGTGTCCCCATATCGTGTCAAGCATCGTTGCTCCGACCCACGACTGATTTTTTCCACCCGGTAATATCCATTAACAAAATGCGAGTCAAAACGTTCGGGGTTCGTTCAAAGCAATTACATAAATTAATTAACATTCTCTCGCTCGACCGCCGAAAATGAGTAAATAATGTTACGCCTACGACGATCGCGGTGGAATCAAATATTCGAGCGATTTTCGGTCTGATCTATTTTTCATGGAAAACATTGCGTTTAATTACGCGAACGCTTTGCGAGAAACGCGTGGACCGATTTTAACATGCGGAAATCAGGGTCCCGCGATGTATACAAACGACACCTTAAATATTCTGGTTCGGCGGAGTCGCGTCTCGTCGCGAATTGTTTTATTATCCAACGGGTGACACGATCAGACTTTGCATCGCAACTATGAAACTCGTTCTCTCCCGCCAACGAGTCGACTTTTCTCTCCTTCCCCTCTTTATTAGATATCATCTCCCCTCCTGCTGCCCCTCCGGCTCGTTCGATTCATCGACGATCAATTCATCGACGAGACGCGAAACGATGCCACGTGACGTAAAATTAAACTCGCGAGCGTCACGTGGCCGCGACATCTTACAACTTCGGACTTGGAATAAACACGTCGTGATTTCTCAAAGTCAATCGAATTCTTTGACATTATATTATTTACCCAATCGAGACAGCGAAATATTTTTTCGCGATTCTCTACGCGTACGTTTTCACGTGTACCTCGATATCACGTTCTATTTTAAACTAAATAAAAAAAAAACTTTCTCCGAATTTATTCACAATAATTGGTCACTTTTGTAATTATATCAAATATAAAATGTAGTTTGTTTTTTACCCTAAATTAATTATACATTCTTTATTCACAATTAATCATTAATTGTACATATTTTTTACCTTGAATCGATTATTAATTGTATATTTTTCATATTAAACTAAGTTTACATTTATTATATTATATATATATAGACGCTTCTCCTTTCTTCTTATCATCGATGGACCAAGGCGAACAAAGAATTCCGTCAGCCTTTCGAGCTGTCGGCAGGATCACCTCGCAGACAGCCAAAAACCTCGAATAAAAATTATTTAGGCGACTCAATTGTAAAGAACCGAGAGCACATCTGCATGTAATTTATAAATTGTTTCAATTCGCATGCAACTTTTTGTAAACACATTAGTTCAGATGAAGTTTGTATCGAATACATATATACACACTAGTGGACCCGTAAAAAACAACGTATAATGTATAAAAATAATATATAAAATAAAATCTTTGACAGCAAGAGAAACAGAAGATCGTGTACCGCGAACTGCCAAAGCTTACTTACCCTTATAAACGCGAAAGTTTGTACGTACCTATACCGGTTTCTAGATATTTTCAAAAGAAACAATCTCATCTCACATTTTTTCGTGTAACTCTAACGGTTTTTGCACCGCACGCGGAAATAGCTCTCAGATAGCGGGATATCTTCCGACTCACTTGACACTTGGCGTTATAATTTGGTCAATTAAGTCGATATCGTTATAAACTATAGCCTATACATTATTTTGATGGACAAATAATAATACTGTAAAGTTTCATCAAAATCCGTTTCGCTAGTTTTTGCGTGAAGAGTAGCAAACATCCATACGTCGACGTGCATACGTACATACAAACTTTCGCGTTGAGAATAGTAGGAGGATGTAATAGTTGGATAATATTTAAATAATAGCGTGACAAAGTGATTTTTTTTTTTAATGTTCATCTAATTGAAAATGAACTGAAAATATCGACAGGGATTTTGAAAGGATGTACATAGTTTCTTTTGGATGACTCAGGGAAACACGACGTCGTAAAACGTTCGAGGCGAGCGCGTAAGAAGTTTTATAAAAATTGCAAGTCCGTTGAATTGATTAAAACAACAGAATAATACCTTAGCGTGTTAGTTAACGAGTTTTACAAACGTGGAACGACTTGACTAATGCCGTCGCTGTGAAATCAGTTGAATTATCTCTCTCACCAACGTTTTCGTATATGATTGTCCCTTCTCTTTTCAACACGACGATGCGCGTTCGTTTTATCCAAATAAAACGACGATTTATTCAGCTTTTGCGTCTTCAATTTCCGAAATGTCCGGCTTCTTTCGGGTTTCTATCTCGCGAATGAAACTCCTACTCTTACTGTCCCCGATTCTTGGGTTATTTATTAGGATCCTCTTTATTTTATCGGCATCCGTTTGCGTAAGTTCGGATCTGGCTTTTTCGCGTGCCGGCATGTCTCGTGGTCATTAGCATATCCGGATGTCTGACTTTCTTCCGCTATGCGGAAACTTGCGTCGCATTTCGTTTTAGCAACACTCCAATTCGGATTTTTAAGGTGCGGTTGGCTCGTTGTTCCGCACCTGTGTCACGGTGCTGTGTCACATACCCATTCCTCTCTCGTTTCCGTTCCACTCGTTTTTCAGGTCCTCGCGCTGCAGAAGAAAGTTCCTCTGTCCGGATCCACTTCGCTTTGGTGTTCGGTTCTCGCTCCTCCATCTCGGCAATCGACCACGGCGATTCGAATCCCTCGTTTTCTTCGGCGACAACAACTCGGGTGACTGATGTAACTTCGAATTTTTCGCTCATCGTTTCATTTCCTATCACCCGGAGAAAAAAAAATTATACAGGGTGTATCACCTCGCGTGTCCAGAGTGGGAGGGACTCAGTTGACGCTAAGCCACGCCCCCGTAGCCGATCAACGAATAGCAAAATTTTCGTGCACCGAAATTTTCACGAAAATTGAACATACAACGAGAAAAAAATGTTAACAACAATTTCATGTGCTCGTTAATAAGCTCGTGCGCGTCGACTAAGTCCCGCCCATTCTGGACACGTGAGGAGATACACCCTGTATATAATATAATTTTAATATAATTAAAAACAAAATTATAGGTAATCTATTTAGAAATATATATAATCTGTTTTGTCTGATATATATATATATATATATATATATATATATATATATATATATATATATATATATATATATATATATATATTCTATAACGTTTTTATAACTATGTATAATTATAAATATATTTATAGTTATAATTCTGCAGAATTATATTTATATAATTGCATATAACTATATATATATGTTTTTAATCGGGGCTGGTGAAAATACATCATAAGAATCGTTATGTTTAGTCATCGAACGTTAATAATTTGCATGTAACAATAAAATCGCCCGTATTCCTAGAAGTTAACATTCGAAATATGCAAATATGTGATGTATAACGTTTGGAGATCGAGCAAACACATGTACCGGGTGTCCCATCTACATCTATCTAAGCAATTATCTCGGAACCATTCCCACGAGGAGGAAAAAAAGTTTGAGAGAAAAGTTATGGGATTTGGAACAAATTTGGAAATCAAACGTGTGACCTGGACATTTTTCGCTGTAGATAAAATTGATTCGGACCAAACTCACTTGTTTTCTTTCGAGTAATTTAATTTCATCGGAAAAAGTTCCCAAATTCCTATTAGAAAAAAAGGGTTGATCTTGAAGCCGTTGTCCAAGGTGAACCAAAACTACGGTACATTGTTTTGCTCCTCTAGAGCTTACAATTTTGGTTTGAATTTTTGGGACCAGGTTCCTCACGTTATTTTTTCTCTCCATGCGTGTCTGTCGAATCTTACTCGATTCCTTTAGGAATATTAGGACATTGGCAAAATTGGTGTTAGGATCAGCAACGAAGACTTTAACCCAACGTGTCGTAGAGATGTGACGAAGAATGATAGGATCATTCCGTATTCGAGTATGATTGTGGATTTGATGGTGAAAAAATGAATCGATCGAGATTTCATTCGCGCCGGTCGACTAACGCTGAATAATTACTCGACACATCCGCCGAGAAATTCATTTCGGCGTCTATGGATGTTGACAATAAATTCTCAACATTCACTTCCGACGGTCGTAAAGCGACGTTGAATATTCCGTCGCGGAGCAGCGCGCAGTCTCTACGAGCCGTTGTAATAAACGTGCGACTGGTCGCACCTCCCGGGGCACGTGTGATCCGTTTCGATGCCTCGTTTGCACTGCGTGATCGTTTGGGCCGACTATTCAGCGACTGTCGCTACTTCAGCCCCGCCGGTTCGGCCGACACGCGCCATTGTCCTGGAGATTTTGATGCACCGCAATACTCGTGACCCTTTCACAGCGAACCCATTAGTCGACATCCTTAATGCTGTAATCCAGTTGGTCTCTTTCGAAAAATCGATTTTTTTTCTCTCATTATCCGATACTACAAACTGTTGTGCACGTTCTGCCCAATTTTCGGACGGAAATTCGAGGTATTTTGGTCGCTACAGCCTTTCTTAGAAAAAGTTTATCTCTGACTGCTGTTTTTCAAAACGGTGCCCAGCCTCGCAGGAAGAGTTTTCAAGCTATCCCTCTCAAATTTGCACGGAACATTCTTCACGTGATTCTTCACGTCCCCATGGGCGCATTTTTTTTTTTAAATCTTCCTACTTATTCTACAATTTTTTTTTTCGAAAAAAGGCGATTTTTTTTCTGAGTACCGCCATTTTGTCAAATTTAGCTTAAAAAAAGCTTCCACCGGGTACCTAGCGGCTTTTATGCAAAGTGAAGAAATTAAAACCTCTATCAGTTCAACAGTCCGAAAGAGAAACACGCAGACAAACAAGCAAACAGCCTGGCGGAATGGAGATCTTTTTTGAAGTTGGTTAATTACGTAATTAGGAATGTTAAATTATTTCGTCCGATCCTATGAAATATTCATCGTTCAGGTTGATAATAAAAATTGTCAATTATTTATCACGAAATTATTGGATTTACAACGTCGAATGGATCAATGTCTATGTAGTAGGAGTACCATTCGAATCGTTGCATACAAACACGTGGAGCACATTGAAATCCGTAAAAAATATGGACGAAAACCTTGTTTTCAAATTTCGTCGAAAGAAATGTGAAAAACCATCGATATTCGTTCGAAATTTTGTTTCGTTCGCATTTTTTTCATCAATTACTACTCGTTCCAGAGCTAAGCCAATAGACAAATCTATTAAGCGAAAATCCGACTTGTTTTTATTGCACTTTTATTAAAAATTCGAAAATTAATATTATCCCAATTCCTTTGTTAGCCGCCAAAAAATATTTGCTGTTTTTTTTACCTACTTTTGAGAATATTTTTTAACGAAAATTTCAGCAAATACTCTTAAACAATCACCGAATAACGTAAGACAGTTTTTTGTGTGCACATTTGAGACCCTGGAGTTCGATAATAAACGTTGGTGAGGTATTGCGAGAGAAAAAACAGATTTTGCGAAACAAATCCAGCAACTCTCAACGAGATTGTCGCAGAGAAGTTCACCCATATTTTCCATTCCCCGATTTCCCTTTATCTTGCGCCCAGTTCGAAATGTCGAAGATAGATGAAAGGAGTCGAGAGCGTACGAGTGGGCAGAAAAACGACTTAGTTGACAAATCTATTGACCAAGGCTAATGCTTGGACAAACGCGGAGATTCACCGAAAAGCGATTGTAGCTTCCGTCTCTACGGCAAATATTAATGTTTCGATGCGTCAATAATTGATAATTATTTATAATAATAATTTCTCACGAAATAATATTTTGTAATAATAATAATAATAATATCTCCTAATTTATAGTACAATGATGGTTTATAATATCGATAATTCACAATTTAGAGTGTAATAATAATTTATAATAATCGATCGTTATTATCAGCGATCCAGTTCCCTAAAAACCGCCGTGTACTTTGGATTTTTGTTAGCAATGACTACGAAGGATTTTTATCTATCAAGGGCAAATTCAAGGTCAGCGTTAAATGGCCAGAAAAAATTAATTTGAAAAAAATTGGCCCGATATAATTATACATAATTTATGTATAAATTTGCCAAAAAATCTGTATAATCACGTAGAGCTATGTATAATTATGTATAATATTTTTTTCTCCGGTTTTTCGTTATGTTTCATTGATTTGTTATATTCTCTATATTACGCCATTAGCCATAATTTCTGGGCGATGAAATTTCTACAGAGAAACCCGAGTCGAACTTTTCGTGACGAATGGATCGTTCAGAAATTCAGGTTTTAATTGCATCATCTCTCACAGAGGGGATCGTCGAGTCTTCTGGAAACGAGATGCATTATTGAAAATCAGATCCAAGAAATATCTTCGTCGCATTCGATGAAATCATCCATTCTCTGACATTCCATTTTCAGCTCGAATCTTCTGTTCCGTTTGCCAGTCATTACTGCTCACTCGTCAATTACGAAGAGTACTCGAGTAAAATATGGAGTAAAATGAGTTTTGGTTCGTGTATTTAAGAGTGTATTTATTAATACTCGTCGCAGCGAGGTGAAAGAAAATGGTGTCAAAAATTGAGGAATCGTGAAAAATCATCATCGGAAAATACGAATAGCACGGGATTCGCGTTGTTTCTGGGTAAGAAGATCACGGTAGCGGATAGTAAATCACCGTTGCGAATCTCCACCCGTCTCTGGTCCAGGCGCCGCGAAGTCTGACTCTCGAGTACTTCGAGAACCTCCCCTAAATTAATTGTTGCTCGGGCTCGAGTAAAAAGCTTCGAAACGCCGGCGGAACGCCGATGTTTTTAATAATTATATTATTTACATCGACGCGGCGCGAGCTGTCCACTTTGTCTTTCGAACGCCCAAAACTTCGCGAAACAAATAAAGCGAGCGATTAATTATTCGCGCGATTATTTCGTCGCCAGAATTTCGCCGAATCCCGCGACATTCCCAATTTCATCGAAACGATTGCATTTGCAAATTTATCGATACGAGCCGGACGAAATTCGACGTTCTCGCGCCAAGGTCAATCGGCGCAATGCGGATTGCCGCCGTCGCGGCTAAAGGCGCTCGACGCAGGGTACGTTTTCGCGTCATCACGCGGAATTCAACGTAACGACTGAAACTTACGACGCATAAAATTATTCTTGCATCGCTTCAACGAATCCTTGATACTCGAACGACCAGGAAAAGTCACGCGGCATCGTGTTTCACGATCTTTAGAACGACGGAAGCGAAAATATTTTGGTTTCCTTGCAACGAAACAAAAAAAGAAAATCTCAAAAATACACGTAGCGTTATAATCTATCCGACAGTTTACATTTTTAATTGCAGCAGATATATCTCCGTGCTTTTTAACAAAAATCACGCGCAGTCGGTAACATTGGAGGAAAGTGCTCGTTTGCTCGTAGCGTAGAATTTTGTTTCTCCAAAATATCTCTTTCAAAATCCGGATACGTTCGGAAGAAGGCATCAGCTAATAATGTGCCGTGACACTCGGGGAGATACGTCTAGTCAATAATATAATACAACGAATTCCATTTAATTCAGGCGTTTATCTATCACTCGCGCGTCACGTACAATCAATTCGCTCCATTTCGAAGCAGGCTCGTAAGATATGTAACATTCAGAATTATCGTGATCGTAACTCTATTCTGAGATTGATCCAGTTATGTAACTCTTTGGCGACGCATAAAAAAATAATATGAAATAAACGCCTGGTAATAAAGAACGAGAGGTTGTAATCGGATTTGCTGGTGGTTCCTTTGGATCGATGAACATTCTGGAACACCCTCGAGCACAACGTGCTGGTGAGACTCGAATGAATTCGAGACAATCACCGGCTATGCATATGGAGAACTCGGCGTGGGAACTGGTGCACCGCTCCGTGATCGGATCGTCGATTACCGATCGGTAGCCGAACTTCCTCTGCTGATTCTCGTCTCGCCAAATCGTTGGAATTCAGTTACGCTCGTTACATTCCGACAATTTTCATTTCATCGACCCGAGAAGACAAAATGTACGTGTAATTATAAATAATCGATTACGTGTAATTACGAGTAAATTATTTATCTCTGTAGTTATACATAAACTCGTATGAATTTAAAAAAAAAAAACAATCGTTGATGTAAGTCGATAAATAAATCCAAACATAATTTTTTAAAAGTTTTTTTAAAAATAAATCTACGGTTTTCTGTGTGGGTATCTATTTCGTTGTCGTTCCATGGTTTGTATCATTTATGCTCGTTTGGATTCTTTGTAAATTGTCGTATATTCGGATGAAGTTGGAGAGTGCGAGACGATGGAGTCGGATGACGATGTTGTTCGCGTGGAAAACGGCTGAATGGATCGCGATCGGCAAACACGACGCAGGCGCAACGATGTGGAGAAGAGAGGTGTGCCGAACGATCAAACGAACAACGAGTGAAATAGGGAAGCGCGAAGGGGATGGGGCACGAGGAAGACAAGGGAAAAGACAAAACGACGCGAAGATATGACGAAGGGGAGGTATCGTTCTCGCACGTACACGTAAAACACCACATTCAGGCGAAAGTCGAAACCTGAGCTGTAAGCTGAGGGTATCAGAAGACTAGCTGACAATACGTACGAAGCTTGTGATACACTCTCTCTCTCTACGCCAAATCTACCCGAACTCGACTCGAGTTCGTTCATTTCTCAAGGTTCTGCAAAGTTTCCAAATAAAGTCTCGAGTCTACTGAACGTACAGAGAAATAACATCTCGATTGCTGCGCTGTTATCGACCTGTAATAAAAATAGTAGATTTTCGACTCAAAAAATACTACGTACAATTTTACACAAAAAATTGGTCCCATATAATTATACACAATTTATAAATAATTATATAGAACTATGTAGGTATAGTTTTGTATAATTATACATAAAGATAATATAGTTCTATATATAATAATATATTTTACTATATTTTTTGGTATGTTTATTCATTCAAAAACTGGTTTTTCATTTTGAAAATTATTATTTGTAATTGTTGTCGCGTAGCTTGTGCTCGAGTCACAACTGAGTTTATCAGTGTATTTGTAATATTTCATATTGTTATTTTACTGTGAGTAAAGATCGAATTCTCTGTATGATAAATAGTCATATTTTATGCCTATACAAAAATATTAGTTTTTTTAATATCTCGTTTTTTGTGCTAGGGTAAAATTCTATTTTCGGCAGTTTCGCCCTATTGCAATTTTTAGTAACACGGCATCGCACTATCACCGCCTTATTATGCCAGGTTCGGCATGTGCAACACGTGCAATCCGGAGAATCGACCGACAATGAATTGTGTTCAATAAAACTGCTCCGAGCGTTCTGATTTTCTTAGCGTACCAATTTTGAGAATGTCAGAAGAAAAATTATGGTAGGTTGGAACGCCTTTGAAATTCGAAAACATTAATGAAAGTTGTGGCGGTTTGATCTACGTCGAATATTTGTTCAGAAGCTAGTATAATCTTAGGCTGTCGCGTCGATGTAATACATGTGAAAAAACTTCGTACATAAATCACGCATCGTTTTATTGACCAAATTCCTACGTATGTTTTCAACCAAAATCCGACGTTTATGCAGGAGCTCGTTGTTTATCGAGCACTTCATTCTACTTACGTTTCGCCAAAGGATTTCGTACTGTCTGACCGCCCATTGACTCGCTTCACTCGTACTGCTCCGCGACGCGGCGTGTCCGACTAACGGCGCGTCTTTCTACTAGTTTCCAACCGCGACATTCTCAGCAAGTGAAACAAACGTGCCACGTCTTTTTAGACGAATTCCCCAAAAAAAATATATACGTACGAGTTTGAATTTTTTTTTAAATACTATTCTATTCGGTTTCCACGTTTGCAGATATTTAAGTAAATATTTAGATCGAGTTTGGATACTTTTTCGCCGAGAAAATATTTTCATCGGAATTCTCGGGCGACTTTTTTCACCACCAGATTAACATTGGCATTTTGTATGGTATTTTTTCCCGATATTCGATCCGTACCATTATCCGATAATTGTCCCTGTGAGATTATAGACTTTTCAAACGTGTCGGACGAACGCGGTGCAAATGATTGGATTGCAAAGCTCGTTACTTTATCCGAAGTTTCAAGGGGCTGAAATTACCCGTTAGCGATTACGCATAAATCAGTCACTCGACTCTGAGCATTCGTCACAACAGTTCGGCTTACACCTATCATTACCGAGGAAAAAAGTGTTCAGGCGAGGCTGATTATTTTACTCTCTTCTTGGCGGCCCAAGAATATTTGAATGTGGTCCAAATTCATCCTTAAACTTGCTTCGTCACGCCTGCGAATGGATCGATTTTCGTGAGATAATTTCGAAGGAGTACCGATACTTCGACATATTTGTATAACTGCTCGCTAGAACATACGCTGTGTCGACGACACTCGGCGAGTCTCGTCTGACGTGCGACGTGTTTTACTACTGATTTGCGTTTCGCCGCGCTGCAGCTGCATGTCGCGGTACATAAACGACGTTACATCAGCATCACTCTACCGTTTACGATCATCGATCTTGGTGAACTGCAAACAACTGACAGAATCGAAGATATAAGAATAAATAATAACAACAACAGAAATTACAATGATATTATTGATAGTATTATTAATAATAATCAATTTAACTATAATAACAATGATAATAAAGATATTAAAGTAATAGATAAATAAATGTCAATGGAACAACCGCGGGAATTTGTATGGGAGAAACAAATGACGAGCGATGAGACGTTTCAATGGGTGGATAAACAAATTTGTTGGACGGAACTTGTCGAAGGGCTTGTTTGACAGAGTCTAGAAAGTTACATGCACGTAAATAGTTTATGGCAGGTGGTGCGCAAAGCGTTTAGGACGATAACTAGTCGGTGAAAGTTTCGAGGAGTCGAGAAGAGAAGATCCGGTACGTCCGAAGCAACAAGTATCGTTTTATCCTTTTCTACCCTTCGGTAACCCTTTCGTTCTAGGACGCCAGAGTTCGTTAGCCAGCGGTAAAACGCCGCGCAAATAAATCAATCCGTGCTGCTTTGTCGCCGGTTAATTGAACGATAAGATCGTTGGTCGAGCACGTGGCATTATGTAATAGCCTCCATTTTGTTTTCTCGAAACGACAAAAATTGTATTTAATGGCTTAACTCGGCGTAGTGGTATACGATCAATGAGTAGCCTGTGCCAAAGAGAGCACAGTAATAACGTGGTTATTTTTTTTTATTCTTTAATTGAGAAACAGTTGAAAGCGATTTTTTCGTTCCGGACCCGCGCCATCGGATAGTTCGCTTGAAATGGAAGAGAAAACGTCGAGACGCGAAGTTCGAGTGATTTTTCGTTGCCGAGATATTCGCCGACGAAGATATCGACGAATAGAGAGACGCGACACACTCGCCGCGTACGTAAGACGCGCCGCGATTGGTCGAAATCTTGCAAGCTGAATATTTCGCGAACTGTTGGTCGTACAGATTTCGTTTCTCGAGATTTTTCGCTCGTTTTCGTCAGGGGAAACTGTTCGTCGCGCGACAAATGACGAGGCTCGATTTCTTCCCAAGCTACAGCGTATACAAGCGCCGCTAAATCGTGGGCGTGCAGAGTTTTTCGCCAGCCGTAATAAAATATCTCATCACTCAATTCTCTTCGCGTTTTACGATTGCGGACCATCTTGTTTCCCACCGTTCATTTCCGTCAAGTGATCCGGCGCCATTAGTCGACATAAAACTCGGCCAATTTTCCGGATGACCCGAATCCTTAAATTCGTCCCACAGGTGTCCTCCGACCTGACAAAACAAATGAAACAAAAAAGACCAAAAAAACAACAACTACCAAGCAAACAAACGAAATACAGCCACGAATAATTAAAACTGTCAACTTTTCCCCCTCTCGCTCTCTCAATTGCATCCCTCAGCGTTCATTTCGCGAGTCTCGCACCGTCGTCGTTTGCATGCTAACCTTCAGCCTGCGAGCATGAAAAAGTATTAAAAAAAAGCTGGAACAGAGCTTTTGCCAGTCGAACCAACATAATCATATCATTATTCGACCAACCCCCCTCGCCCCCCGCTTCTGCGCCCGGTCAAAAATCGTCCGCTTTATTTTCTCGTGACAAAGCGTCGTTACAGTGACAACGGTGACGTCACGAAAATGCGAAATCCGACTCCGGCGTCGAAATACCAAAGGGGGCTGACGGACCGGACGGGGGTTGGATTCGCTCGGGGGTGGTGGGATTCGCTCGTTCGACATCGAAACGCCGCGCGAAGGACGATGCGAAGAGGAGGCAACCGTTGGGGGCCGCAAGAAGAAGAACGACCAGATGGAGGGGTCTCTCGGTATATAAAACCCGATGCGCAAGCTCCACCAATCATTCGCTCTCTGACTACCAAACCCGAAGCTACTCTTTGGTGCATCCGACCCCCTCGTGATCCCCGTGCATTTCTCTTAACCGGCGAACGCTCCGGAACCAACGAAAACAAGTTCGCGACTCGTCCTTCCGTCCTCAACGAGGCTTCGCAAAGTTCGGTGAGTTTCATTACGCATCGCTCTACTTTCCCCGGAACGTTTAAGGATCTAGAGGCACGAACGTTGACAACATTCTCTGCGACATTTCAACAACAAACTTGCCAAAAAAAATTCGTCAAAATTATTCGAATCATCGAATTTACCTGAATTTTTTTAACAATAATTGAATAATCGCTGAATTTTTCAATTATTAAATTACAGATCAAATTCCTAATAATACTCTTATCAAAAACTGGGGTCTATAATTTACAAGTCAGAAATCACTAGTAGATATAAAATAGACGGTTTTATGGTAACTTTGATCTCATTTCGTGCAGAGAATAAGCATGGAAAATAACTACGATATCGGTGACACGAAGATTAGAAGTACCACAAGCCTCTACATCCTTAAACGATAAAAAAAATAGGGTAACTGCCCCAAACTTGTCAATTTGCGAGTGTTGTTTTTTTTTCAACGTGATACACATTTTGCTTTTACGTTTTGCGAACAGAAAAAAAAATGGAAACATCGTTGCGCGGTTTGTAACGAGAGGGCAATTTTCATTATCGTCGCCTACTTCCTTTTCTATCGAGTTTCTCCAGCATTTTCGCACAGAAATATTTACCGTTGGCGTTATTTATTTCACCACGTGATAATTCGTGGTTTGTGTTATTTTTTCTCGTTCAATTTATTCTTATCTTTTGCGCCATTGGAAAACAACTTCTTCTTCGATTTCAGCATCATTTATTTACACAACGGTGCGTACTATTCTCGTTATTCTCGTAATGTGTATAATTCTTTATACATAGAAAATTGGTCCGATATAATTATGTATAGTAATAAATTAATAATATACAAATTACGTGCAATTATATAGGGCTGATTTTTTTACCTATATAATTATGCATTCTACCTTTTTTTCCGGCCAGCTTTTTTTTGATTTCGACGTATATTTTCCGTTGAGTCTTTTTCATCGTGCCGGAAGTTTTTCGCAACGGTGCAAGCTACGCGACGGTGTTATCAGGCGACGACGAAAATCGCTTACGTTGTTCGAGAGATTTCGCGAGCATCGAAGATTATCTGATTGGATTAGGGAAGAATTGCGGGATTTTATCTCGATTTGCACTCAATGAATCGATGGTGGTGAGTCATCGATAGAAACGTTGCGTGATAATTGGCGACGCGTCGAGTAGATTGAATTGCAAATTGCAAATGTCAGGACTCGCGTTATTTCTTCGTTTCTTTAAACGGGGTCATCGCAGACGATTGGCGTGACGATGTGCCGTCCGAATCGAACCTTATCAATTTTCCCGTTTCGTAACATCGGACGTAATATCATCTCCGATCTTTCGAACTCGTCAGTCTTCCACGGACGATTATTATTCGATGACTCCAACGATTTACCAGTTCATTAACGAACCACGCTAATTTCACTCCCTTTGCCCGCGAGTGTTTCTCTATTTTTTCCAACCACCGCGTCAAGGTCGTTAATTTTACGGACCGCAGCGAAGCTTTTTTTCCCCAAATCTGTCTGGATCGAAGAATAACGATCAGATTTCCTGAAATCAACGTCAAGCTCCCTCACGCGAGTGTTTTGTTTACGAGGGTGGGAAAAAATTAATAATCAACGTACGACGCTCGTTTTCCTTTGATGTTGAAATTTATCTTTTCCGGCGAATTTCACCTAACGACAAAATTCGCGAACGTAGAAAAGAACGAGAAATTGTCGCGTACCCGGCAACTCCGCTATTTTTCTGATATTTTTAAACTACAAATGCAATTTTGAGGTAAAAAAAAAGAAAAAAAGAGAGACAAATGCACGTAGCTACGATTTTACAAAATGAAAACTGCATTTCGTAAGCCGAGAGAAAAATATTTCGAAAGTGAAACGATCATGCTCGGTGCAGAGTAAGTAAAAAAGTTGACTGGAAGAAAAATTCTCGACAAAATTTGGTCTCGAAAATGAGGAGAAAAAATACGACAAGGAAAAAAGTGGAAAAATCGTGAATTACCAGGCAGAAGAATTACGAGGTGGAAAAAAGATGAGAAATAATTCAAACGTACTGGTAAAAAAAAAAACATTCGCAAACGAGGATGATAGCCGCTCGTTTAAGAATTTGTTTGAGAATAAGTGATTACAGAATTCGCGGCGATTGAATTTTTCCGTCAATTTGCGACGAGAGTAAAGAAGTTCGTTGGCGGAAATACAGAGTTTTTAGCCGGTACGGGAAAGTGCGTTTTCGTTATTCGGCCAGAGGGGCAGAAACGCGGCTTAATCGCATGATTTTTTCGTCGTAATCGTAGCTCGGAAACGTGTCGCGGCGTCTCCTCAACAGCTGATGCGAAAACATGCCGTGGGCAAGCAAACGAGACGAATTGCGTCATTTCAGTTACTCGTGAGCCCGCCGTTTGAATGACTGCCCGTTAGCTAGCGGATGCGCGTGTCGTAGCGGTGGGAGCTTTTTAGGTGCAGACACCGAGACGCCGAACCGCCCTACATCCCGCAAGCTCCGTCTCCCTCGGACTCCTCCCCGCTTCGTCCTCTGTCTCTGTTCCGCGTCTCCGGGATTCCGGTTCACCCGACTTCCACATCTCATCCCGCATCGTAGCAGCCTCTCGTTTTACGAGGAGAACATTGCTTCATTCATATCCACTCGAGTGTCACCTTGATGGACAGATTGCCGTGAGAAAATAATCATGCCGCGAAAATACGGAACTTCTTTTCTCAATTCGCTATCCAATTTCCACTCACCGACAATTTTTTCGACGCGTTGATTCTCCCGCGACTGCCAAGATTTGGATATTTTGTTTCAATTTGTTCGACGCGAGCGATGTTTTTTATCGAAAGATGATCGAGATGTGAGGAAAAGTCGCGAAACGGGGGTCTATATGTCGCGGAAGCGGGACGAAACTCGACGAGATTATTCCTGGCTCGAAATCCAGTCGAAATCGTGAAGAAACGAACATCGTACGACGCTTAGTTTTCGAGATAATCGCTGTTGAAGTTTGCAGCCAACGGGCGAGCGCGTTACAACGCGCGGCGACGTCAGCAACGCCCGCTACGAAGAAGAGACGCGCGTCGCGATTGGGCGGCACGGGAAGTCGATTATCTCGGAACCTACGTATCGCACAAGTTTCGTTCTTGGACATTTTCCGTTCGTTTCTTCAGCACGTTTCGAGAAATGCTAAAATCGTTGTCCCGGGACGTCTCGGAACGGTTGAAAAAATAAATAAATGGAGAGCGGTGTAAACGGATTTGTGGAAGTTTACGAAGAATCGAGCTGAGGCAGACTTCTCGCGCGAACTGCATGACCCCGGGACCATTTTGTCGGGGGTATAAAAAAAAAAGAGAGGAAACTAAATAAGAGAAAGAGTCGTCGAAGTTTACCAGACTTCAGTTGCGGAACTTCGTTTCTGTATCATCCGCGAATATTCCGCCAGCGGCACTTTTCGAACGGACTGCCAACCCTACGATCGAGTTAAAAACTTTCTAAAGTCACTACATTTTCATCCCGAATTTCGATTCTCTTATTTCCCACTCTTTCACGCGTTTCGCCCGATGCATAGGAAACAACTCGTTGAAATAAAATCTGGATCCTTGCCAAATTATCTCGATCCTCCCGCTCACTTATCCGCGGCCGGTCTCACGCCAACGAAAATAAGCATCGTAGAAATCACAGACCACAAAAAGCTTCTCCACCCTCGTTGCCTCGTATTTTTCTTCTTCGAATTTTGATGATTTTTTTTTTTACCAAATAAAAATTGGCCAAGCCCTCGCTGATTTTCCGTAATTTAATTCCCTAATAAAACGTCAAGGTCAAATTTTCCAGGTTTCTCCGAATAGAAATTCACGTTTTTCTCAGCGTGTTCGAGGATATTTGAAAAATATTTGCACGACGACTGAGGGTATTTTTACTTGTTCGTAGTTCGTTCGACTCGACTGGTCAACGAACAGATACGTAATCATATACATACAAATGGAAATGTAACGATCATACGCAGTCCGGAGAAAAGAAAAATGGCATTGTACGGTATCGCAATTGTGGCACCTCCGTGCGTTGCATAAGGCCAGGGGTGCGCGAAAGCTTTTATCTCTCGCCGGACGAATAATAGTTCCGTTTGGTCTGAGAAATCGTGGTGAAGAACAGTAATAATAAGTTCAATAGAGAAAAGACAATGGATTTATTATTAGATTTAACACGTACCGCCGAGAGGTTTCATTAGGAACAGACGAAGCAAGTGGAGAATCGAGTCCTACGTACCTGATATTAGAACGCGAATGATTACCTTATACATTCAGGTATGTAAATAATCGTGTCCCGTTCTGAACTATTCGTAACATTTCTATTTCTCTGTCCGTCCCACGTTTTGATTTTTGTGTTCACGTTGCGTCTCGATGTCGTCCGGACGCTCCAACTCAAAATCGGCGAAACTTCGCGTTTGAATTGGATGGTGTATGTTGGGTTGCCTAAAATTAGGCGCCGGTAATATTACTTTGTCCATCCCTTCGTACGTCACGTTCCCCGGGTATCGAGACTCAAAATCGACGAAACTCGACGCTGTAATGAATTCGTGTACATTGGGTTGCCTCTCATCAGACGCCGAGATTAACTTCGTCTACCTCTTCGTATTCTACGTTCTCCGCGTACTCAAGCTCAAACCCGAACTAAAAATTACTCGACCAATTTTCCGAATCAAAAAGTGTCCTTCGACGAGCATCTTCTTCAAAGCTGGAGTGACACCCGTTTTTCGAGGATATGATTAGCGGAATAAAGTCTTACGGGGGATTTTCAAAAAATTGAACAATTTTTTTGTGTTGTTGCTCAAAATGTATCTTGATACTTTAAAAACAACGCGGCAAAGTCTTATGTACGGCACTAATCTGAAAGGGGTGGACTCATCGCAGTCCCTTGCGCTGTTCTATTCGAGTAGTTCGAGTTTTAAACGCGTTTTTCTCTAACCAGCAAATTTCAAACTCGAAAAGTTCGTGTCCGATCAACTGGAAACTTGGACTGTATATTCAGAACTACTTTCTCCGCAAGGGTACGTCCGTTTCGAGTCGTTTTTTGACGACGCATTTTCAAGTCAATGTAGTTGGTGGAAAAAAGGTGCGAAAATCGTGATGAAAAATCAACTCAAATGAGTTGGTTCAATTTGTTGTGGCCTGGTGCCGATGAGTTTGCTTTGTTAGCCTGAAATTCCCGTGATTGTATTGGGAAACGTATCGAGCTAGTTGAAAATGAATTCGATTTCAGTTGAATTGAATAAATTCGATGTCAGTGATCGTCGCGACGAACCGATAGGAAACCTGTCTACGAGTCACCAGGAGATTGCAGACAGTTTGAAGAGGGAGCGATTAATTTTGGGGGACGAGAATTCCTACGAAATCTCCATTAGGCATAATTTCTCGAGAACTTAGCATCAAACGACGAAACTTTTCGACTTTCTCACTCGTGTCGTTATCACGCTCGACACTTCGCATCCCAGAACTCGTCGCGAGGAATTTCGCAAGGACGATTTTTGAGTTTCTACGAGGCCGAAATCTGGAGTCTTCAAAATCGAGACGATACGAGCTGTATTTGCCGAAAGCTTCGATTTTATCCCCAGATTTGGGGACGACAACGGTGTCAGAAGCAGAGGAGACATCTTATATTTACGTTTCTGCGCCAACTTTATTTCCACGGGCCTCGTAAATCGAGCCACGTATCGCCACAAGCTCCATTGTGCTACGACGTTGTCGAGAAGAATTCCTTTTCAATTAGTTGTTCGTCGAAGAGACGTTGAAAATATTAAAGTTATAAAGATAACGACGAATAAATTCGAAGTGCAAACTCGGGTGATGCAAAAAATCGGAAAAAATATCATCATTATTATCAAACCAACGTTTCATTTTTCCCTCGATTCTTACATGTACGTTTAAAGATTGTTACATTGTTTAAAAAAAATCCAAGGGTCGTCTGATTATTTTCGTGTCCGAAATTTCGAGCACTTTTTTATTTTCATCTCGATCGACCGATTTGGCGACGAGCGTTTCGAGTGATTAAATTTCCCGACTAGTTTCCAACGTTACTCGTTTCCCGTCCATGATTTCCAAAGTTTTTTATGGGCCTAAAAATTCATTTATAAATCTTGAAACAAGGATTTATATTTCGTGGAAAAGTCTTAACTGGGCAGCATTAAAAGACACTCAATTTCCTAACCCAATTACGACAGAAATGAGAAAGTTTCGAAAATAAAAATGAATCTTTTTTTCTTCGTTAAATTCCCGCGCCTCGAGAAAAAGAGAGAGAAAGAGAGCTATTTTTCGAAACAAGATTCCAACATTTTATTTGTTCTACATTCACACTTTTCCAATATCTAATTCGTAAAATCGTTTTCCATGTCCAACAAATTAATTTCGCATCTGAATTCTCGTCCCAATTGATTTTTACTTATCAAAAACTAATTTCCCACTCCTAATTCGATCCACCACGAATATACAGTACTTCACAGTAATATATAATAAATTACAGTAATTTACAGAAATTTATAGGAATATACGTTTTTTCTCAGAATTGGTAAAAAATGGAATTTGCCATTTTTTATTTTCATCTTTAATCGCGATAATATTTCTCATTTTTACTCGTACAACGTCAGTTTCACAGTTCGGCAAGAATCGACCTCACGGCGGCTTTGATCGCACTAATTAATAGCTAGCCGACAAAAAGTACAATTTTTCCATCACGTTGGCCGATCTCGAAACACGAACGAGAGTAACACGAGACGTAGATTTGGAAAATTGCAATGATCAAAATAACAATTTTCTGATTAAAGGAGGAATTTTGAAAAATGGACAAATTGATTCTTCAACAACTTAAATATCTCATCTTAAGAGGGAAATGTTGGAAAAACGTAAAGTCACATTTTACTCCGTTTCCATCTCTCCGCGAAACGATCAGGGTGAATCGAAATGTGCCACGAGATAACGTCAATTTAAAAAGCGATCCGTTTCAACGAGTCGTTCTAATTTTTCCCAACCAATTATGGCGGACCTTCGCGATGAGGATTACCTGAAAAATGGAAATTTCCGTTCTTGAATCGCTTGAAACAATGTTTTGCCGCACCCTTAAGAAGAAAGAAATCCAAACTACAAATGTTTTTCGTATGGATCCGATTACTTTACAGAATATAAATACAATTCGAGTAATAATAATATTCTGCAATAATTTCACCGCAACAAAATAGACGACGCGTTTTTTTTTTCACTAACTTGTTTCATTAAAGATATATTTGAAGAAAAAGAAACACTATCGTCTTTACATTTACAACTCTACGAAGTGATTCATTTCGTTGGGTCTCGTTGCCTGAATAATGTCGATTTCTCGAGTGCTGATTTTTATTTATTTTTATTTGTAGAGAATCAGACAGAATAATGTGCACGACGCGTGATGAAATTCACGCAAGCTACATCATATTTTTTGTAAGACTCGAATAACTAAGAAAACATCTCCAATACGTTTGAAATCCGATTATTCGAACGATTTCACCGGGGAAATTGAAAAGGTAACTCGATATCATTGCCAGCACGTAATATAACGTGACTTTCTGTCAATAATACCTGCGAATGATCGTCATTTGTCTGCCACATTTTAGTCTCTATTCTATTTTGGTTTGTTGTACGAACTTCAAAAATTGGGTAATACTTTTTCCCAATATTTCTCCCCCACGTTTCCAAACGTTGCTTTCGTTTTAGAGAGAATCTTGATTCGCTACTCTGTGCTTGAATTTCTTAATTCAAGTTTCATTTTCATACGTGACGTTAGAAGTGTGGTATCACAGTGATTCTCGTGGGTAAAATTCTCTCCGTGAAGTGAAAATCTATCGAGAGATCGGATGACCCAACCGCTGAGAAAATAAGATTAACGAGTTTGGATAAAGAATTAGAAAAGTTTGGGGTTTTCAGAAGTTGAAACCTTAATAATTGATGAAAAGGCTTCTAAAGATAAATAACGAAGACGGTATACCAATTTCAAGGACGTCGCTCGCGAATCGATATAAATGCGACCGATTTTGTGAGATGGGAAAAAAATGTCTTTGTCTCGTTGCAGGTATCATGTCGCTCCAACGATGCGTCCTGGTCCTTGGGATACTCGTCTGCTACTCTTTGTCCACCCTAGAAGCAATCGATTGCGAGTAAGTCGTGAAAAAATGATTAGCAATTAGATACCAAACAACGAACATTACATACTTAAAATGTGTTCCTTTTTTAATCTCACAGTTGCTGAATTTTTTTTTACCCTATTTTATCACTACTGTCACTAATAGCTGTTTTGAAGAAGACACCTGTTTAATTTTTGTTGTTGTATCAGCTGATTGTTTCAGTGTTTTTAAAGTGGTCGGAGGTACATTGAACAAAATGATTGCTGTGACGTAGCAATTTCTGAGGCTACTAGTTTTCTGCAATTTTGGAAATGGCAACGACTTGTTTCTAGTTTTACTATTTGAAGGTGTATGGAGAATTTTGAGTTGTTGCTCGAACGAACCGTTTTTTTTTTTCATTGAGCACATTGAACACATTCTTAGTTATTATTTCAATGATCTCACTTTCAGATTCTGACTTTCAATAAAAAAATTAACCCGTTTTTTGTGTAATATATATGTTGTTTTCTTTCGCAGGAGATTCGTTTTTTATCCGGCTTGTCGTGGCTCCCAATCGAAAAGGTCATCGGTACAACAATCCGGAGATGTGAAGAATTATCGCAACGAGAGGATGCTCGATGAGCTTTTTGGTATCGCTGACGATACAAGAGTCCCGTTGCAATCGCGAAACGGCATCGCGAACAAGCATGATAAATCGAAACTGTTGACGGCTCTGTTGGACCGGGTAATTGATCGCCGATTTGTCGGAAATGAGCGAAAGAATGTCCACGATAATGACAACTAATTGCGCAACGCTTTATGATTTAGGGTGTAAATCCTGATGCTGTTTACGATTGGTACGTCTCTCACGTCGACAGGAACGAGCGTCGAAACCAAAAATGGGGACAAGATTATTCGTCCGATCAACGCCTCCTCGACGAAGATTATTGAACGATCAAACTTAAGCCTGTTTCGACCTGATTTTTCAAACTCAACAATTCTTGTATATATGTACAACAAACGTGTCCAAGCTTTCCTAAATTATTCTAAAATATATTATACTTAATTAAACGATCATCGAACAACTTATGTTGGCTTTATTGTCCCCCTCGCCTGTTTATTCGCAACTCAACGACACGGGTGATTTATTTATTACTCCACGAGTGAGTATTTTGATCATTGGAATACCGGAAACAAAATTGGAGATCTCAGCCTGGAAACGGCTGAAACTTGACACACGATGCCAGAAATATTATTTTTTCAACATTTTTCACGACTCGTTTTTTTGGTAGAAATGTAAACGAGTCCGAGATATAAGTACGAATAATTTACTTGACCAGAAATCTAACGATTCTTTTTTTTAGCAGATAAATATGCACAAGTATTTGAATATTTAGGGATTATCGCCTTGCGAGAGAACATCCAAATGATTATTAAGATTTGGCGCCTTCGTTGCCATGATTTTACTACTCATCTATCTCTGTTCTACGTAGTTTCGAATTCCTTCGCTAACTAAATGAAAAGTTGCTACGGAGACAATTGTGTTCCGTTCAAGTTTACTCGCGTATGAAAATAGCCGCAACTCGCGTCCCTTGTGCCCACAACGATTCGAATCGGGCAAAACGTTGCACGTGAATCGCAACGACCAACACACCGCAGTATACCGTCTTCACGGGTAGTCCTTATCTTTGTCAGTCGTAACATTCGGTGTTTGCAACTTTGCACAATACATTACAGAAGTAGGCGTTACCGTCCTCCCGCTCAGTCGCCGCACGTTTGGGAAAACTCCGAGCAAAAATGATAAACACCACCTAAGCAAAAAGAACTAATTTGCAAAACTGATGCTACTCCGAATTTTACTCGAATCGAGCGCCATATGCATAAAATTCCTCGACTCTTCTTCGGAACATGCCACGAACAACGCGAATCGTAATGTTATCACTGATAACAGTATTCGCGCCAGCAGGTTGACAATATTACTATTAATTTCTCTACCAACTTGTTTACTATTGTCTCCAGAAAGTGATTTTTTACAACAAAAAACTTTTAACGCTCCGTGAAACCCAGTTTCATGCGGCGGCATACAGTTTTACAGCGAAAGTTCAATTCAAATTTACCACCAGTGATGGTGGCGCCAACTACACGTATCATCGTGTATCATCGTATAGACAAAATGGCGCCGCAGTCGTATCGAGCAAGCACGTGAAACGGAGTAACCAGCAACGTTATGCATTCGACTCAAGCCAGCTCAACGTGTTTTTAACTTCTTAACCTAGTCATGTCGCTTAACCGATCTCTACGAAGAGTTTAAATAGTTGGAATGATTGTTTTGTTCGATCAAAATTGTGTCAACACTTAACCTGCAACTATGTTTCCCTACAGTATTCTCAGACGTCTCGTCAGTAGTCGTGTCATAATCGTGAATTCGATACAACGAGAAGTCTCGCGACGTCAGGTTAACAGTACTTCCAGACTTCTAGTGCCGCAACGTGCCGAGTCAATCGTTGAGAGACCAGACATTACATCTACGTCGATCGTAAGAGCTGAGGCAGGTCAGGAAAAGTACTCGAAACCAGTTCAAAACTTGGAATTGCAAGACATATTTCCTCACAACGAAGACACTTTCGCCCACATGGTGCTGAAAAAGAACGAACAAGTCGCAGCAAATCTTATGCGGCCGTTACAGCCGAGCGAGGACGATCTTCGGCTAAGCGAAGAACAGATCATCGAGTACACTACGATGAGTTGGATGAGGCGAGAGATACCGGAAATCGTCGAAGCTTTTAAAAGAATCTCGGTTTATGCTGATCAGCACAATGAGAAGCTCACCGACGCCAAGTATCAAAAACTTCTTAAATATATCATTGTTAATTGTCCGAAATTCACCGATGAAGAGTTAAGCGACATTTTGAATTCCATAACTCTATGGCCTTTGAATCATTCGCGAAAAGATGAACAATTTTATGCCTTGTATAGGGCATTGGATGAAGTTTGCTTGCAGCGATATACCGAGTGGTCTATCGATAAAATCTTATACTTTTGCGATCATTGGTATAAACTAAGACTGTCCAAGTTTTCAGAATTCGTGACATTTGCCATATTTAGACTGTCACGTAAGCCTCAACGATTAACAGCACCCAACTTATTGCAATACATGTTTTACATCAATGCAAGTCGCAAAAAACCTGCCGATATGTATTATTGCGAGCATCAAATCGAAACTTTTATGGAGCAGTACAGCTTGGATGAGTTAGCAGTCATATCGATGGCCTTCTTCAAAACTGAAACCGTTTTTCATACTAATAACATCATGGCTGCGATCGTTCAACGAGTTGTCAGCAACATGGATACGATACATGAAATTTCTTTGACTACTTTCTTGAAAGTTTTGCGGTAAGTACTCAAATCATAAACATCAGCTCAAACATCAAATTATTATATTCTTCTGCATATTTGTAGTTTTATGTATTTATAGTTTCACATCTTTGAATCACTTATTGTCCCATGTGCCAAATATGGCGATATTGGTATTGTTATTGATATGCGTGGAACGACAGCAATTTTCCTAAAATTAATTTGGATCGAGCAACGTTTTTAAGGATTGATAGGAAAATTTTAGATATTATTCCCTCATTGCTTCAGCTATTCAGCTGTATTACAGACAGACTCCGGTATGATATGGCAACTACTCGTGTCTACCATTCCTCAGCTAACTAGACTTTCACTGCAGAGTGTAACACACATCGTTATGACCGCAACCAAGTTGCGAATGTTCCATCCAGAATTGCTTCAACGTGTAACCGAACGGTGAGTTGGCTTCGTCGAACATTCGAACTTGTCGAGACCGTTGCGAGGATTTCATCTGTTTTTCTTGATCAGCATCATGGAGGCAGTGGAACGAGCGAGAATAAAGGATTTGGAAAGACTTCTGCTGGGATTTTCGACGTTCAATTTTCACCCTGAACAACCGTCAAACTTTTATGAGCAAATCGTGGAAGAACTGCGCAACCCCAACCGTCTGCAAGAATTGCAGAGGTGTTCATGTATATTCAAAGAATATATTTTTCTGTCTGTTCAGTGAAAAATACTTTCATTACTCTACTATGAAAGGTTCAAAGGATATTGATGAACAGGCAGCGGGTATTCGAACGCCACAAAAACTAATCCGGTTTCAAAAAATAATATTCTGATTACAGGTATCCGCGGTCGCTTGCTGATTGCCTGATGTATCTTAGCACGATGAATATATATCCCTATGATTTGATTGCAATGACATTGGATCCAGAAAAGCGCCGAGAGATTTATGGATCGTCGCCATATAATTTGAGGTATGGTATTTATGTCTTGGACTTGAACATCGAAGTAGACGAACCGAATTATACGGGATGCCGCTTGGATAGCAAGACACGAAAAATTATAGCACACGTAAGAAAATAAAAACTGCATGGCGTTACATTTAGGAATTACGAAAAGATTTCACTAAGCTTACCGATAAATTTCTAGAAAATGCTATTAAAGCCACCCACACCAGACCCAACCAAGACATCAAAAAGATGGCTTTTCATATTGGAGGTGAAAGACGTTGTAGAGGTTCGTTTAATAATTTAGACGCGACTGCTATTTTTGCCTAATCCGTTGTTTTATCGATTCAATCTGTATCGTAGAAACTTTTGGAACGCAAGAACTGCACGCACATGTGTCATCTGCTCCCACAACACGCAGCTGCGGACATTGTTTTTGGTTTGAATGATGATAATATTCCAGTCTCGATTGAAGATCCATTCGCTCAAACGTCTTTGGGAGACGTGAAATATTGTCCCCAAACACCAGTAGGAGCACGATGGTTTGCTATTGTTATCGGTGATCGAAATGTGTACTGCAGAGATATATCACGTTTAAGAGGAAAAGAATTCTCGAAATTGAGGCAACTGAAAAAAATTGGTTACACGCCGTTGTTGGTATGGAATCCTCCGATCATTAGAAATCAGCATTGATTTTTTTTAGTAACGCTTTTTTTTGTGAGATAAACTAGAAATTTTATAATACTGAAAATTTTATGTAAAGTGTCGATAGCTCTGATTCTAATTTACTTCATTTTACAGATACCATGGTATGAATGGTCAACGGAAAACAAGGAGGATTACGTCAAGCGTCTAATTTTTCCGTGATACTCAGATAAGACTGTATTTGTAAACATTCACAAACGTCATTCAGTTATCATCATGATGTCAATGCTGTACGATAGTTGATTTAAGTTTCTTGACTTGAGAAAAAAGGTAGCCAAACTGTACAAAACGGTATTACCGATTCTGTTGCAATTATCTGATATTTGCATTTCCGAACGTACAATCATCTGAAATTTTCTTACGAGCAACAAAATGATTCCTAACAATAATTTAGTAGTTTCCTTTTCGTCTTCGTTACAATGATGCTTGTAGACCAATTCCGAATATGTTATGAACACCAATTGTGATTGCACACCTATCATGGGGTAGAATCAAAAACTTTCATGCTCAACAGCTAAAATGCATTGTCATCGATATCTTTTCACCTTTACAAAATTCAACATATTAAAAACATTCACTTACAATTTACAGCAAAAGTGTTCAAGAAATAACGATTCTTGTAAACAATAAAATCGAATAAATTATATTTCGTTTTTGTAAATAAAATTTGCTAACATCAATCAAACAAATTTTCCATTAATTTTTTGGAATACTCATATGTAAGGAAGAGCGTCGACGTCGCTGGAACAGTTCTGATGAGAGTGGGTTTCAATCCGTTGTACAAAGCGCCGATTCCTTCGGTTCTCACAACGTCTTTCATGATGGTGAGTGCTGGACTTCTCAAATTTTGTACCTAAACAGGGTTCGATTCGTCTGTTTAATGATGATAAGTTTCTAATAATTATTCATAATATAGGGAGTTTTAAAGAAACCTGAATTCTGCTTTTGATAACGTCGGCTGGAAATATAACGAGCCAAAAAAGTGAGCCGCCCGCAGCTCCGGCTATCATTGTATTTATCGCGCCAATATCTTCCTTATTTTCTCCTGGTTTAGCCAAAAGTTGACGAGTGGTTTCGTAGCCACCAAAGAAAAAAAAGTAACCTGGCATCTCTCTGGCTATAGTTGACAAGAGTCCTCGGAACAAGCCTCTCGGACCATCTGTTCGAACTATGTGTTTTGTCAGTTGCCAAGGACCCATGAAGTTCTGCGTGAAATATGACAAGTTTCCTATAATTTAATGGTAATTTGAAGTCTTGCATTTTTGTGCGGATTGGGGTTTTTACATACGGTACGCTCTCCAGAGGTTGCAGCTTGCAAATTTACTTCCTTCATAGCTTGCAGCTGACATTTTATCAACTCTGTCGGACATAGAGTTAACGATGAAAAAAAAGCTGCGAAAAAACCTGCCCATGCATTCCCAAGTAAACTCAACTCCTTGACGCTCTGATTGCCTGTGGACATAAAATAAGTCGAAGAAAACGATGAAGGTAAATGTATTTTAATGCAAGGTGCAATTTACTGTTTTCGGTCTCCTTTTTTTTAAAAAAGGGATATCTTTGTAATTTGATCGTCAAGTTTAGATACTGGTATCTGTGAGAAGGCGAATGAAAAAAACTAAAATAAGCAAATGATGTTGACACTACTACTATCATTCAGATGTTATCTCGAGTATTTCTCTTATCTTCGAGATACAGGTCAATCCATCGTCTTAACTACATAGCTGAATATCAAAGCAGCGTTGTTAGTCCACCTGAGCACTGCATATATTCGCTTCCGACAAAAATAATAGACAACGTCCATTTTTTATTTCACGTGTATGCAAATCATGTCTTTAGTGGACAGTAAAATTATGCAGATAGCACGAATAGTTATGTTAATCTTCATATTCAATTGGTTTTTAAGATACATTTTAAGCAAGCATTCGCAGAGGCAATGCCGGTGAAAAACTAACTTTTTACTTGAAAACTTATCAGTATCCATACGAAGACTCAACACTGTCTGCAAATTTTGACCATTTTACCACGGCAAAAAACAATTCCTTGTCGTCGTGCCACGTGTCAAAATTTTGTTTTTTACCTGAAAGTTGAGATATTGCTTTCTGGCAAATACCATACGCAGCGAATAGGACAGAATTTTCCGCAACATTTGCGGCAATCGCCGGAAGCGTTCCAGCATATAATCCTCTGACGATCCCGTCCTGTCTCAACGTTCTCATGAAACAATCTACCATGCCATTATACATTTGAGGAAACGTTTGCATTTTAACTTTAACGGTATCCAGTGGCTGACCAACGTAAACGAGAGCAACGCCGCCTGTAAAAAAATTATAATTATATAATTATGGGAACATTCGACGTCATATTTTGACAAAGTAAACAATAAATGCGGCGAATTGCCTCATATTTGAGATAACGTCGTTGAAGTATGAATTCGCAATGGAAAAAACAATGAAAAAAAAACTACCAATGACATCGATACTGCAGTTTTTTGTTATTGATCGAGAAACGTGATAAATTGTTAAAGCAACGACGAGGTTGGATATAGATTTTAGAGTGTAGTAAGAAATGTTTGGAGAAAATAATTACCAAGAGACCCAGCGGTAAAATCAATTACTCCGGTTTTCAAATTACCGGATGCCGCTCTCTGTCCATCGATTTGTTCGAGTTCCATTTCGAACGTTAATTCTACTCTCGATCGCGACAATTAAACATGTGTACTGATCGTGGTGCTTCTGTCTCACTTCCCAACGAATCACACCAACTACGTCTGTCTCTGTTCAATTATAACCTTTCACAACGGCACTCGTAGTCGGACTTTTGAAACGAAACGAACGTTGTACGATCGTGACCGTTACTGATATCGCCAAGACTGTCCAAGCACGAGGCTTCGACGCGAACTTCGTTATATTTGCTAAGAAATCCGTCTATTGATAAGCGGCTACTGGATCAAGCCATAATAATTATAGTCGAATCCCAGTCACTTGTTTTCAGGGACGGCTTTTAGGGGGTCAAAGTTACACATCAATGTTGATAGTATAGTAGCCACGTAACGATTGGTAATGATTATCCGAGATGAATAATAGCGTGAGAAACATTTATCATAGTGTGACGAAACGCGATTGATGATTGCAATTCATAAGAGAATAATGATAAGAATATACAAGAGTAGTCATCGTATATAGCATGATCAAGTAACGAAAGACTTCAGACCAAACAATCGAAGACCGCTTATTTTCGTCTTTCTTATCACCATTGCACGTGTAGTATGTAGTCACGATGAACGAACTAATGTCTGAGTGTGTGTGTGCGCACGTTTGACTGCACGAGCACGGACTACAATGGGTGGAGAAAAATTATTTCTCCAGCAATAAGGAAACAAACGAACGATACCGATTTATCGGGCGGCCATTTTCTTGGAATATCGCGGTTATTGGTCGATTTTTTAGGAAGAGGTATCCCATTTTACATCGCGTACCAGATGACATTGGGAAAGAATACCGCCATTTTGATGCTATCCTTCGTTGCTAGGCAACCGCTGTGCGAGAATGCTATACGGTCGCCATAGTAACGCAGTATCGGCACTATCCGATAAAAATCACCGCAACTATGCGCCGTGAAATCTCATTTGGGATAACGTTTTAATCGAATTTATTCAATTGGGGGGGAATAAATCGCCAAGTGAATGGCACCTGCGGTAAATATGCGCGGAAATAGATACATGCTTCGTTGACATCGACGATGATATGCATCGACGTGTGGTTCAATGCCTTACAATTGGTAGAGCCGCAAATGTACCTAGATCGGCATACTTCAACGAGTCTCGAAACATACGCGATATTTTATAGTTCCAAAACATGAGCTTGAGCCGTACTACATTTACGAGATAGTATAAAGACTGAATATAATTGATTTGAAAAAATACATGAAACTTTCGCCGATACGATGTGCTGTTTTTTAACAGGCATTCATTCGTCGAAGTAATAAAATTGTCGAATTTTCTAAAGTGCGTATCGCGGTCAACCTGCCATGATAGGTCGGAACGCGTCTTCTTTGCGCTGGGAAATATCGGGATATATTAACAAAATGCGAGAACCTGGCTGTAAGGAGCGGTTTTTCATGGTAACTATAATATAATATGTTAACCGCGTTACATTATACGATACCAAAATGCCTCGAACCGGTCAAATGTAACCTGTTATCGACCGATATATACATTTTCGACAACACCAAGTTCGTCTGCGGCCATTAAGGGCATGGTCATCAGAGCCCCTCTTGTCAAATTGTCAAAATATTACGAATTGCTTTAATATCTTCGTTATTTTATGTCATTCGTCGGATTTTCGCGATGTCACGCGATTCACGGATTGCTTAGGACTGAAATAATGTCTCGTTATACAGACGAATTTTAAAGGAGAGCGATGAAACCTGCTTTTTATAACATGCATCTACAATAGTCTGATTTACAAACGACCCTGCACGTTCTCTTATAATTGATTGTAATGACATATCGTAATATGATAATTAGCTTACGTGTCGGACTGGGATTATGATTCTGGAACTTTCGTCTTCCAGTTACCTTTTTCCTAATGGTATGTGAGAATTAATCAATGGTCACAATATCATTTTTTCATATCTTTTCTGAATCCAGTTTTCTTCGCTCCTCTTATTTTTATGCTCTTCGACATGCCAAAAACTGACTGAACGTTCTTTCGGCGTCGGGATCCAATTACGTTCTTGGCAGATCGTAATCCAATGTTGTTACCCGTATGTCGCGCAATTCAAACAATGCTGACGATTTCTTACCACGAACAAATATTTAGATCTCGGAAATCGATGATCAAGCAGTCAACGAATTTCGGTGAACGCAGAATTCGCGCTGCCGAGACATTCCAATGACTCGACACAAATGGTTTCAGTGAGAGAAAGGATCGCAGAATGGTGGTGGATTGCCTGTCAGCTCAGGGCTCAGCAGCTGTAGCGAGAAAGCAGGAGCGTCGATTAGCCAGCGGAGCTGTGGTAGCTAAAATGCAACCTAACGGTGGGAGCAGCGGCGGCGGCGGAGGTATGACACCGAAAGAACTATCGGACAATGACGATCTTGCCACCTCTCTAGTGTTAGATCCTTACCTGGGCTTCACCACGCACAAAATGAACATAAGGTACGAATTCTGCTAATTTTCTAACAGATCGCGATCTCATATGTTCACATCGAAATATTTCCAATGTATAGATATAGACCTCTGAAAGCTAACAAGGACGAGTTGCGCAAAGTTATAACGGAATTCATTCAAACCCAAAATTACGAACGAGCATACAAGAAGCTGATGGGCGGTGATTGGGGTGCCCGATTACCTCACACGAAGTCTAAACAGCAACAAAATAACTTGGAACGACACGTAAGTATTCGTCCCTAAATTTCCCTGCATGATCTTCCATGTCATATTTTTTTATATTTCTTCGCTAGTCTGCATCAAGCTTATGTTATTGTAACGCAACTGTTGTTCTCGTGTCTGCATCTGTTTGGGATAATTTTTCTTGACAAACGATACCAAGTATTGAAATAAATAGCGTCGAAAAGTAACTTAGCCGTGCAAAATGTTTCATAAAAGTCATACGCTCTAACTCATCATACTTCGTATTTGTCCCGTTCGTAGCGAATGTTTGTGCAAAATTATGCACAAATGACAATGGCAACTATACGCCTATACTTCGATTCACACAAGACCGTCTGGTCTTTTGTTTAGGGAAAACACAAACACTGAGAGGCCATACGTAGCATATTAATGAGGGGCAATAAGATATTACTGTTAAAATGTAAAGATCTACGTGTATGGTAATGCGAAGATGTTGAATGATCTAATGTGATTGTTTTGTAAAATGTTGACAAAATCAGTAAAAGACGAATATTAAAATAAATTTGCTAAGAAAATGAATAATTCTATTGTTTTTATTATTCATGTTTACAGATATACCGATACTTGAGAGTGTTCGATAAGGATTCAGGCTTCGCCATCGAGCCGTGTTACAGGTATTCTCTGGAAGGTCAAAAAGGTGCGAAAATCTGTGCGACGCGACGTTGGCTGAAGCACGAGAAAATATCATGTCTTGTTGGATGCATAGCGGAACTAAGCGAAAAGGTTTGGTTCTCCATCTTGTACGAAGATTTAATCTTCCAGAGTTAGACTTCTATGTTTACTGATATTTCATGATCGGTTAAATTCTGCAGGAAGAGGCCGCCCTTCTTCATCCTGGAAAAAATGATTTCTCTGTTATGTTCAGCTGCAGAAAAAACTGCGCGCAACTTTGGTTAGGTCCTGCGGCTTACATAAACCACGATTGTCGAGCGAATTGCAAGGTAATTGTGATCTCCATTTTTGTAAAGTAAAAGATAATTAGAAGGAACATGAAAAACTGACCTATTGTTTATGAAATTGACTACGTGTATCTTATACCACAGTTTGTTGCGACGGGTCGAGATACGGCATGTGTAAAAGTTCTACGAAACATTGAAGTTGGCGAAGAGATAACGTGTTTTTATGGCGAGGATTTCTTCGGCGATGGAAATTGCTACTGCGAATGTGAGACTTGCGAGCGGCGGGGTACAGGAGCGTTTGCTAGCCAAAAACCAGGGGAAGAACTATCGTCGGGTAATCCATGCAAAAGTATTGATTTTCTCAATAACTCGTTACTCGTTATATGACGTACGTTTGAATGCACATTAACATTGTTGTACGCACATGCATATCTGTAAGTACACCCATGAGCGTGTGCATCGATTGACAAAGTTGATGTGAACATCTTATGACCAAGCTAAAATTGTTGCCTATCTGCACAGGATACCGGTTGCGAGAAACTGACAATCGTATAAACCGTACCAAACATCGGCAGCAGCCATTGTCGACGAACAAGCAACAACAGCGGCAGGATGCTTCATTGGCCGATAAAAATGCAATGCTAGTTGGAAACGACGCTGTAGCCCCGTTGTCTCTTAGCATGAAGGAGCTGCGACGAAAAGGGCTAACGAAATATGATGCCGAATTGCTGATTGCTCAGGGTTGCCGATTCTCTGATATAGCTCAACAACCCGTAACACTTAACAATAACGGAGACAGTCCTCAGGCTCAACAACATCCTACCTCGAATCTGACCAACACTCGAAATCTCAGAAATAAACAGCAATCTACGAACAGAATGGAAAACGCCATTAACAACAACAATATTAACAACAATAAAATCAACCAAAGCCTCAGAGCTTCCAGGTATATTTGTCCCAATTATCTCATATCCATTTCCTCTGGATTTCTATTCAGATCAACTCGTCAAAATAACGTAGTGCAGCTCCGAGATAACTTGAACTACATTTTCATTATTTCATCTCTCAAATTGATCTATCGTGTGTTACGCGTAGCTTTTCGATATCTCATAGCATTCGATACTCAGGTACAGATCTCGGCATCGTTGCGTTATTTCCAGGCTTCAAAAACGAACGGAGAGTAAAAGAACGAGAGCTAGCGAGGATGACAGATCTTCAAGGTCGAGCAGCTCGACAACGAATAGTCGAGAGGAGAACGACATGGGTCTCTGCAAGAATGACTCGGAAACAGCTGTCGTCATGGAAAATGGGGATTTACTGTCGAGGTTGCAGAATAAAAGTTATTCGGACGAATCGGATGTGTTCAACGAAAATTTAAACGACACGGAGCGACTTCGATCTGATAAAAATCATTTGGTTAATAATTCCGCGTCATCTCGTGCTTCGAACAAAAATTTCCAGAGTCGCATGATGAGATTACACGGATTCGACCGATCCAGAGATTCCGTGGACTCTGGAAGCTTTACATTGGCGAAGAAGGATAACGAACATAAAATAGCAGAGATGGCAAGTTTGGATGGGAACGTCGAACGAGCAAACTTTGATTGCCCATTGGAATCGCATGAATGCAAAGACGACACGAATCACGAAGATTTCAATTATGGGATTGATATACACGCGACGAATCAAGCGAAGCTCGAATACCATGCAGACAATCCGTTTGGGGTTAATTCACACGCGATGGATGGTTATTGTAGTGATATTACCGCAAAGATTAACGAGCAAGAGGAAAGTAACAAGAGAATTCAGCAATACATTGGAATACAAACTCCAGAAGTAACTATGGCTCACCACGAATTAGAAAATGATAGGAGACACATGATAATTTGCCAATCCTCTCTGGAATGCCGGAACAATGAGAATTCCAACGAAACGAGTCGCTCCAGTTCCATATCTCGCGAAATTAGTGAAACAAACAGTGAATCCGATACGACAAAGTGCAACGTGATGAACATGGCAAGCGATAAGTTAACAGCATCGTGCGGGGAAGCTAAAGTCCCTGTTGAGTCTGAAATAAATGACGACAACGATGGCTCAAATCACCTGAATCATCTGTCGCCGAGAAGGAACGGTGAAATTTTGGAGAAGGCAAGTCTACCGGATGGAAGCGTGAACTTTTTCAATGAGAAACGAGAGTCCGAAGATTTGTTCGACGGTAAAGAAAGTTCGGAAGAGAAAGACGTTACGTCTGCGAACGATAACGTAGACGAATATTCCTCAGCGAAAGAAGAAGTGACGGATAACTCTCACAGTATGAATCTCAGGAAATCTGAGGATCGTCGAAATATCACTGTCAAAAGATTGTCTCAGCGGCGCAAAAAAAGTTTGGAAATAAGCCTGAGATCTCGACGTAGTCACAAACGTCTCACCGAACCTTCTCTAGAGTCTGGACTCGAATGTGATTCTCTGGACGGTGGCCACCGTACGAAGAGTACTTCAACGCGAAGCAAGAGCAGCAAAGGAGTTAAAGCTAACAGTCGATTAACACGGAGTCAGCGCAGAGATAACGAACGAACTCTGGCGGTAGCCACAACCGTCGTTGGCGTCGCAGACGACGACTCGGGTATTCAGGGAGACATCTACGAGTTTAACGAGAAGGAGAGTAACTTGGAGGATATTGAAATATCTGGGATACGACGAGCCCGACATCAAGACACACGTTCCGCCAGTCCGCAATCTCGATTGCATCCCCCGCAAAACGTTGCGGAGTTTAATCAACTCCAACCGCTGCCCGTCGTCCCTCAAGAGTCTTGGCCACGACCTGCTGACCAGCAAGTTAACTCGAACAATTGGGAGACTAAGAATGAAATGCAGGAGAACTCAGGGATCGCCAGCGGCAGTCATGCCAGGTGAGCTATTCCATTCGAAATTACCCCAAATTGTTTAGTTGTGGTAAAGTCTACGTAATTTGTTGGTTGTCGGAACGATCAGTGATGCAAAAAGCTTCAGAAATTGTCTGTTCTACAAAATTTTGTCTGAAAGTATCTTATTGAAATATATATATAAATGAATCCCTATTTCCCTTGGTCACGGCATTACTTGTGAACGGTTGGACCAATTTTGCTAATTCTTGTTTTGTTATTGCTAGGAGAAGTTTCTCATGAAAGAAAAAAATGAGAAAGTTGGGCGGAACATTAGAGAATTTAAGAAAACTTCATGACCTCATTAATATTTTTAATGTATATAGAAAAAATAGAAAGATAGATGTATAGATAGGGAGATAGATAGATGGATAGATAGATAGATATATAGATTCTGAGTTGAAACAAAGTTTGCCGGGTCGGCTGGTTATTTCTACAATTAATTGTGAATCATGATGTTTCCCTATTATTATTACATAAGATCGAATGAGTTGTTCATTAATGAATTTATTCATGTCGTAGGTCGATAACGGAGGATAATAAAAATAGTAGAAAGGTCGCATCGTTGCCGGATTGTCAATGGTCCATAAACAATGGTACTAATTGTCAGATTTGTCCAACAACACCGGAACGACCCGGAGGGAGATTGAAACTGACGCTGCGCATGAAACGTTCGCCAGTCTTAGACGATATCATAGAGTCGGGCACTAGCTTGAGCGAAGATAGCTACGAACCAGAATACGAAGTGTTGAGAGTGGAAGGTGTGGAGGAAGGTAGACGCCGTAAGAAGCACAAAACGCGAGATAGAGAGAGGCGGCATAAAAAACGGGAAATGAATCTAAACCCACCACCTCCACCGCCGATGAAGCGTTTGCGTTTAATATTTGGCAACGAAAGCCACACCATAGATCTACCACATTCTTAACGACTAGGCCTCGACGTATGAAAAACTAGTTACATTATTATTAATTATCTCATTATCATCATTGTCTCATTTAAACATTGGAATAATTTTAACGAAACATTTCCAAATTAAAGACTGTGACTGAAAAACGACATTTGCATGTTCTGCGGGATATTTTGGGAATTTTTTGCTTTCTACGCTTTTTCATACATCAGTCTAATATGAAACGTGAAGAAATTTTGATACGCAACGTCCGGGGACTTCTGTTTTTTAGTTGTTGTTTTTTTTAATTTTTTTTTATTCGTCGTTGCAGCACAGTCTTTAACGAAATGTCAGTGTTCAATCATACATCGTTCGGTTTTTAAGATTTCAAAAGTCATTCTTCGATGTAAACATGATTGTGGAGGTGTCGCGTTATTGGCAGTGTTAAACCACGCTCAACGAACTGATAGAACGACTATTACTGGCAAAAACATGATTATATTCGATACAGCGATTAGTCTTTTATTGGTATTTTAATTTTCTCATTTTGATCATACGTATTTATTCTGCGTCTCAACCAGCATCGCTGTTCATTGATGCAATTATGGTGAAATAGAATCAAAATTCGAAATAAAAATTCTCTGGCACTGAGAAAAAAAAAATTGCTCCAAAAATTCGAAATTCAAACATTTTACTCGAGGCGTTTTTGAAAAAAATGTCGACGTTCCGCAGTACCTTCTGACAATTAAGAAATATTTATCAACAAATAATTCATCGAGTGCTTGTAAAAACATTGAAAAAAATATATATTGCAAAAAGCAGTTTCCAAAACTAATTCCCATAAATATTTTGTCAACAGCATTGAAAAGATGTATATCGCTATATTCAAATATTATAAAAATGGTTTTGAACTTGATCTAAAAAATTGAAAGGGACATGTATCGAACAAATATACGTATCGATTTGAATGAACTCCCTCCGTACATGTGTTTCATCTTTGATGGTCGTTGTTTGTAACTTACTGGAATTGTCAACGGGATATTGCCTCGACAACAACATAAAAAGGGGCAACAAATGTATTAATCGCTTGACGTGGAAATTTGGAAATGTTGTTGCCGCAGTAAACTTTGTTACCGAGAGTCGAAACAAATCGGCTTTGGAAATCTTAATTCTAGTTTTAATAATAAGATATTCGTCATTTTTCCATAATTATCACTCGTTAAAAACTTTCCTCAGCGTCTCGTCCAAGTACGTGATTTGCAATGCAATGCAAGTACCGAGGAAGAGAATCCATACACTTACTATGTATAATAAATAGTAATAACTAAACAATTCATTGATATAGATAAATATTAGTTAGTTATCAACTAATTATTACCTAATTATTATTAATTACAATTAACGGCTACCTAACGACGATGCGTCATCGTCAATTAAATTGTACATAGACTCGATGGAATGAGTTAATATAACAGTATTCCCTATTCCTTTGTTGCGTAGCGTATCGAATGAACGCGCTTCGAACGTTTGACTGCAATACGAGACAAAAACATGGACAAATTCTCTTCGGTAGGCTTAATTGGCCTTTGTTTAGCAAACAAAATTACCTAGTGACAAGTTTATTTGGTAGAAATTGCTGAACTTACGTTATTTAAAAATGCATGTTCAACCATAGCAAACAATGAAACTAATTTTGACTTACGTACCGATCAAATTTAGCATCGATTTGATTTTGTTCAACGCGTATAAAAATATTCCAAAGCAATTCCACGAAAACTGTATCAACCTCGATCGAGATATGTTTTCACAGCTACAGCTAATCATCCCCAAAAACTGATGCATGCTTCGAAACGAAAGAGAAACATAAGATTCCAAATGACATTTGAAACGATAAAGTATGATTATTCGTCGTGTCGTTTTTCAACATCGTTTTAAACACCGCATATATGTACTAGAAGCCGAAGCAAAAATGAAGTTCGCTTTCGGTTGAACTACATGAATTGAAATTTGAATGATATTTGAAAACTTGCGATGAAATTTTACTTATCAGATTTGATGTTATTTGATTTTTTTTGCATGTATAATGCTACAGCGATAAAAAAAGTAAAGTTTCGATTTTCAAATCAGGTTCGACGAAACAATTGTAATTTTTATAACAAATAAAATGCAAGTCGAAGCTTGTAATATAACGATCGCTTTTAAACGCTTGACGCTTGTGTTGCGAGGTCTTAGAGTAGTAAGGCAATCGAGAGAGAAAAGGGATTTCGAATTTGGATTTCGTTTGGGAATGTCGACGAACAAAAACATCGCTGGATGCAGATCATTGAGGAATAAACTCTTGTAGTACATCCATAAATCCATCTGAATGTAGTTCTAAGCGACGTGCATATAACGATAGAATTGTCGTCGTGCAATGAAATTTTTATTTATCATTTACTATTATTTATTAAATCACATAATAATCGCGATGCAAACCACTGACATACATAATTATTCTCTATTTTTGTTTTGCAATTCCTCAGCGAATATTCGTAAGATTGTAATTAATTATAATATACCTACCAAGAATTTCCACCTAATTACATTCGTAATTTGTTATCAGTCTCTAAAGACGAGGGCTAGTTCGAGGATTTTTCTGCCCATCGACGATTAGTCCGATCATTGATCATATTATGCTCGACCAATTGCAAATTACAAATGTAATTAATGTTTAGTTTAATTTTCACGAATAATTGCAAATGTAATTAATAGTAATTAGATCCTAATGAAATTAAATACGTCCCAATTTTTGGTGACGATACAAATTAGGAGAGGGATAAAAAATGTTCGTGCGTCGACATTTGCATTTAATACCGCGACGAAAATCTCGAATGTTGGGAAAAGTTGGCCAGAATTGTTCCTCTTCGAAATTCCACTCATAGTAAGTTTCTCAATTGCCAAGTTGTTCGGGGAAATTAAAACAATTCTGGTCAAGTTTTCATCATCATCCGAACCTTTGTCGCTACATTTTTCAATTTTCACGTGCAATTTCTTGGCTAATCTGGGCCAAGGATGGGAAAAAAATTATTTTCACCAAAGTTGCAAAGACCTATCTCTGAATTTCCTCACATGAGAAAGAGATGCTCCTGATGGTCGAGTGCAACGTTGTGAAAATAATTTATTGTTCCTTTGCGATAGCAGAACACGGAGAACGGAGAGATAGATTGGAAATTCAGGAACGAACGTTTCGCATTGTTCTCAGAGCTGCAGGTATTGTAGAACGATAAGACGAGGAATTATATCTGACTCGTTAATGAATACTGTAAATTAAATTAGTTATATATACATACGATTAAATGTAGCTTAGGTCCTCACGGGATCGCTCAATGCGACCTCGACAAAAATTTGTGATATGTACCGTTTTTCGTTTCGACGAAATTTCATTCAATCCACGTCCCACCCCCAATTTTCGAGAAGGTTTCAAGAAGCTCTCGTCGACTATCTTACAAAGTCGTGACACGATCTTGCCTCGGTCAAAATTTTCATGGAAGTTTCTACGACAAAATTGGCTTTTCTGTTATTTCCTCCGTCATATCTTCGAGCGGTCGTTACAGGTTCGGTGATATGCGTCCGTTGCAATTGTCGGATGATTGAAAATTATATTACAAGTCAATTTATTCCCAGCGGCGCGACTCATTGTATCATATAATCGAATTAGGTTCAGATAGAAGCGTAGGTAACGATTCTATCTAGAATATTGTTCCATCCTCGTTTTTTCTCTGTACTAAGAAAAGATTCTTTGAAATGTTCTCGTAAGAAAATCAATAAAGTACATGAATGTATTTCTAAAATTATATCCTACCACGATGCGTATTATCATTCATTCAAATAACGTTTCATGCGAAAGCTTCGGCATAACATATGGTCGTTCGATAAGGTCGTTTGTACCGATGAATCTATTAGGTTTTGCAGTCGTGACAATGATGATAAACGAGCACATGCGAATTGTTATTTCTACAGCAATCCTACCAGTCGATTTTTATTTTGTTTTGTTTCTTTATTAACAATTTTGTTCTCGCCTTTAAAGCAGTGCCAAACACATAAACGATGCATTCATACATGACACTTCTTTTTTCGATAACATTTAGGAACGACAATGAGTTTGAAGGTGAAACTTTCAAACGACCTTCGCAGAATAATTTTTTGTTTCGGCTAAATTCGATGCGAAAAATAACGTTCGTTTTGGCATCTTCGTAACGAAAGTTCGAATTCCAATGGTTCGACATTTGAAATTTCAAAACTTGTTCAACATGTTCATCAGAATTACGCCGATTCGATTGTCAACTGTTTCTCCGTCAGAAATGACGGTCCTATATGTATGTTCATATTTTGTTGTTGTTGACGATTGGAACTTTTCATTGACACAATTCTTTCCTTTCGTAACTGAACGGAAAATGTGTAAATCTACATCGTTTCAGAATTCTTGGTAAACGGATCGAGGAATTAGCGCATAAGTGGTTTAAATCGTGGCTCGAATGATCGCCGCGCACTCTGTCGGCAGACCATTATATAGCATCATTCCTCGCGCGGAACGCGGTCTCGTCGCGATATCAAAATTACAAATGGCGTCGGCAATGGACATCGATGACGAGGAGGGCGATTTATTGACTTCCAGTAGTGGAAAAGGCGAGAAAAAGCGTTTCGAAGTGAAAAAGGTAGATACACGAACATTTTCACGCGATAAAATAATACTTCGAGGTAGACGCGTTGAAGATAAATGGAACGTTGAGAACCTAACCTGTCGATGCGCTACGTCATGGTGTTACGCGTCTATCAATCTGTCAAACTATGAATTTCTTGTATGATTTCAGTGGAATGCTGTCGCGTTGTGGGCATGGGGTAAGAAAATCATACAAATATCAAATACCTCCCTAAATTTTTATCGGTTACCGAATATTTACCACGTTTATCTGTGTTAGTTTTTTTGGTCGCTCTTTGGTTCTTTGTTCCTTATTCACCTCTATATTCATAAAATCGATCCCGAATAATCTCAACTGTGAGGATATATCATCTAAAATCACATGTTCTACCGCAGATTGTAATGTTGTACACTTTTTGAAATTACTTTACAATAAAACTATGAATCTGCTACGAATATCTATTTCTTTCGTAAAAATTCTCGTACGCCACAACACAAATTTCAAAAAGATTATATTCGAATCAAATTTGTTTGAACCATCAGGCTCAATGTTGGAAAGTACGTTTTAAAAATATTGACGTATCATGATTTTAGTTTTTTTACGATCCGACTCGAAGAAGCTACGTGTTATAACACTATATATAAGAATAGTGCCGATAGTTTGGAGCGCGACGTTATATGACGATGTTGCAGTAAGTATTTTGTATTTTTGCATAGATATCGTTGTTGACAACTGCGCTATTTGTCGCAATCACATAATGGATTTGTGTATCGAATGCCAAGCGAATCAAGCTTCGGCTACGAGTGAAGAATGCACGGTTGCTTGGGGCGTTTGTAATGTGAGTATAAGCTACTCGAATGAATTTTGTCCTACGTAACTTCATTCTCAAAATTCTTCGATCGACTGCACACGTACTAGAAGTTAGTGTTATCAATTATAAAGAAATAGGTATTGCATATAGATAGATGTAGTGATCGAATCGAACCATTGGCTGAATACATAATTAGCCGGTACGAATTACAAAATGCGATTTTCTTTCATTTGTCTGCTCGTTTTTTTAAACATGGTCATAATAATATGGTTTGTATTTTTTTTCGAGCAGCATGCCTTCCATTTCCATTGCATTTCACGTTGGCTGAAGACACGACAAGTTTGCCCACTGGACAATCGCGAATGGGAATTTCAAAAGTAAGTAGAAGACAACAACCATCACCTGCTACATTTTGCGATGCTTTTTTTTGCTTTTAGCTCTTTAAATATTCTTTCAAACGAAAAAGTTATACTTTTACATACCGCATTATTGATTTTCAACTCGCATCGAATTGAATTCAACATCTTGTTGCATTATATCGAATAGTATTATATTGTGATAATTATCACTTAATCATCAAATAATATTACTTTGTTATGCCACGATACATTGAATATTTGATTAACATTTGTGATTTTCTCTCTTTCAGGTATGGTCATTAACCGGATGTTCATACTCGCCTTGTACAAGTGAATCATCAAAAAAATTAACCCCAACTCCGGTTTAAGGATCTGTTTCCAAGTAAACGTTCAAGGTTGGATGAATTTTTTCTTTGCGATGAGAAACTGTTTTGCATTATGATCAGCTAATGTCACTTTATTTTTAAGAACATTCAACAATTTTCTCTACTGTTCGGTATCCCTGTTTTCTGGTAAATCTAATTTCAAGTTTAAAGTCGATCGTCTTATGAGCAGAATATAATTTTACTAAATAAATTATTGAAAGTTTGGTATTTTTCTGATTAATTTGATGTTAGGGTTCGCTGTAATTATTGTATATTACTAACGATGAACTTTGAGTTCATTAATATAGTCGGAATAAAATTAATTTTAATTCCATCTAAGTTACACGTGTATGCAGAATATCTCATTACTACTCGAAGCCTAACTTATTTATATTATGATTACTATGAGAAATGCGAATAACCGAAACATCGTAAAATATCTTAGTAAGACCAGAATTGATTAGCCATTCTCACAGTTAGGTCCTGGTAGCGCGAATAGATGTTTTCGAATCTGTTCCCGCAGTTACTGTATCGATAGTGAATCGTCAACTGATTGAAAATAAATACAGGTAGAATCTCATATGAGAGGAATTCTGTGATACGCAGAATTGAATATTTAAATCTGTACGTTACGAATAAATGATATAGTTGTATAGTTATCGTATAAAGACTGGAGTCAACGCTTCTAAAAATTAGGTCAGCTTCTAAAATTATAGGCACTTTGGTTCAGAAAAATGTAACAAGTATCTTACTCCTACTTCGAAAATTGCAAGCTGCTGTAATAAATTCCAATGGAACATGGGTAAATAATGAGCTGATGAAAGATTTTTATTAATCAAACGCCTGGAACTTGAGCCATAGGTAATCCATCATACGTGAGTCTAGTTTCTGGTGTTTCGAACATATTTGCTTTGGCTTTTTCTTTTCATGTTGAATTAGGATGTCATGCTCATTAGCTTCTCTGTCGTCAAGTGAACCGATACAATGCTGTCTCGGCAGCATTTTACGTGCAAACTTGCAGATGTGACAGCTACAATCACTATTAATATATATTTTTCCTAAATATTTGGCGAAGCATCAATCAATGTTACAGTTAGTGATAAATATATCACAAGATTTCCACTACTGTCATGTGAGCTTTGGCACACCGTATGATTTTTCGCAATTGACTGAAGATTTGAAGTATCCACTTATACGTTGATAAAAATATTACGTAAAAAAATATGGTTTAGTCGCACGCTATAAATAAGTATGAAACATTTAGGTAGAAGTCGTATACTCTTGACACGCGAAGTCAAATCCATTCGACAGTTGAGACGTATGCTCGGGCTTAATCGACCGGCGTCGTACACTCTTGCCCACGTGACAAAAATCTTACTATTCCAACATTCAAGATCAATTTTTTGACCCTCGACTATTTTGACCTTAATGGTTTTTGTCATAAGAAAGGAATCATAAAATATTTCTGCAAATATGTTTCGAAGGCTAACGTGATAAGCTAATTAACAAAATATTAGCGCAACTTCAACTCTTGCGGTAATGTTTGTCTCGTCTGTCACTCCGGATGGCAAGGAATGTAACGTGTTTATAAAGTATGCTCAGCACAAGCTGACGCGAACTTGTTTGAACAGTTATTACCACAAGTTCACGTGCCTCTAAGCTTTCCGATTGTATTTCACATCCATGCGACATGAAAACTCCTAACGGTTCGTTCGAACAGCGTTCTGTCTCGTGCGAAGGTTGTGACAAAACCGTGTTGATTAATTGTTTGAAGAACTCTCTATTCTCATCGTTCTTTACAAGAATACACATTGTACGAATGAGGTCATTTTCACATCACCGATAATTGGTGTTAATGCGATTGGAAAACAGAATAACCAGAAAATGACTTCATTTTAATTTTCGTTTTCTCGATAGTATTGTTTTATGGTATCTAATCTTTAAGAAAAACGCATGTTAACCGAACCTTATCAGGTTTTAAGATTGGGTTTCCAGAAGAGCTAGTTAGTTACGCTCTATCAATATCACTATGACGTCATTGTGACCAAGCGATGACCTTATCTCCGTGAAGTACCTCTTGACATTACCGTTACGAACCAAGGAGAGTTTGGAATTTCGTCAATTTACTTGCTGATAGAGGTACGAGGTAAACGTTTTACGAGTGACTTTCTAGTAAACGTCATTTTTTTCTCATCAGCGTCCAGATCGACATTTCAGGCGAGATAGTTTGGAAAGTTGTAGAACAATAAACTTCATCTTTTCAACCATCTCTTCCAAAAGACGCGTCTTTCCGAAAATCAATGAATCATCGAAATTTTTAGAAAAGTGACGTGAAAAGTATATCAACGTCGAATCACTGGGAAGAATTTTTTCAAAGAATAATGAGCGTCATCGATACCGTAGTCGTAACTTAATTAGAACTTTTTTGTGAATTGAAGAAGAAGACTGGTCGATATACATATCCACCATAGATGATTTTGAACATTTTCATTGGTATTCAACTGATATTGAAAGATCCATGACGAAACAAATAAGGTGAAATAGCAAGCCTTGCAATCCAAATATCATCGTTTGATTGTTTCACATTCATAACTTAATTCCTGGGTAGATACGTATATGAGCAAGACGACGTACGATCAATGTAAGATGATATTCGAGGGCAAGATCAATGTCGCTGCCTCGATCACCTTTAACCCATCGCCGATCATCGTTTGTTGTTTATTAAAAACATGACAAGCGAACCGAACAACACTATTCCCTGTCGTAGTGAAAAACTGAATTCTAATTAATTTAAAGAATATCATCATCTTGGTAAACACTGGCGATGACACCAAAAGTCAACAACGTTGACTCGAATCAGTCAGCTGAGTAATAAAATATGCTGTTTTCCAATTTGCTTATAATATTTGTACGCAACGAGCTAACGTCGAATGAGAACGGGGTGTGCATATCACTTCGACAATGCAAATGCTCTTAAGAATAGATCAAATTAATTAAATTAATCTATCAAGTAATTAAATCTATCAGTTGAATTAAGAAAGTTCGTCTTATTGTTTTCACAACTCGACTAGCCACGAAAACGCAAAATTTGTTTGGCATTTTCGATTACATCCAGATGCATCGTCGTTGCGAAACACATTTGCAATGTAATAAGTTTCGTTGAATATTTCACATGGTTTCAGCGAAATTTCGTGTACGGTAAATGAGAAATCACAGTTATCGACCGAGCAGAAAATCGGACTCGCGCCAATGTCGTAACAACGAACGAGGGATAGCGTAGACGGAGAGGTACCGACGGAGCACGTGGCAGAACTATCGACTTGCCGCCGCTGCAAGCTTCGAGGGCGCCAGTGAGCCGCGTCGGCATGGAGGGGGCAAGCTACCTTGCTGTTCGTACACCACGGATATACACTGAGCGCACATGGCATTCAGTTGTACGTGGCGAAACGGTGATGCAGCGGCATAGTATCTCTGTAACGTTTTCGTCGCGTGTTATCTCGCTGTCATCGTCCTAATGTCCGACTGTGATATAGTGCAACGTGTATTGAAAAATGATAGAATCAGTGTCGCGTAAATAGTGTAAGGTACAAGTGATGAATTTTGCTAAAACGTTCGTAACCTTGCGACAAGAAAATGCCTCGACAAGCACAGTTTCTCATTGATCGTAGAATCGTTTGCGAAACGTTTTCCATGCATTCAAACAAACTTGACAATTGCATATCGCGACGTTTCTCGTCTCATCTATAACGCTGCGTGTTTCCCTTGTTACATGCCGCGTGTATTCAGAAATACGGAATAAACAAACGAAAATCGCGGCGTCGACGCGACTTTGTCACGAAATTCGTCGAGTTCTCGAAACTTTTATCTCAATTTTTATTCACGAATTAGCATCAATGCTACGGGACATCTCGCGCCAATTCGATTCCTATTTGACAGAGAATCCGTCGACTTTCTTTGAAATTTTGATTATCTTCGGACGACAGATAAACGAATGTTTATGTATTTTACTTGTTTGAATAGATTCAACAGTTATCTCGTTCGTGTGATGGATTTCTCGATGTACTATATGTTTCGCGTTAAAAACTAGATGCGCTGATAGTACTCGCCGCGCGCACACATACAGACACGGGACTAGAGACAGAGACAGAGAGAGAGAGAGAGAGAGAGAGAGAGAGAGAGAGAGACAGAGGCAGAGACAGAGACAGAGACAGAGACAGAGAGAGAAACAGAGAGAGACCACGATCGTACGACTGACCCCTCATTCTTTGTTTTTTTCTCATTCAAGGTAGTTTCGGAATTTTGTAGTCAAACAAAAAATGACTGAGTGACGTGATGTTATCTCCACGGTGCTCATTCGCGAAGTTAATATACCGGTCGACCTTGAAGACTGTCCCTTTTGTAAAAAATATTGATAATCTACAACGATATTATCTCTAACCAGCCAACGAATTATCGTGTCGCGATTAAATCGACGCGAAACGTCGACACGAGTAAACAGTTGCCAACAGTGATCTAGGCAGTGTTTTGTTTTGAACAGTTTCGTAACGACGAGTTCGCAATCATCTACCCAGCTTCTCGGGACTTGCATAGACCAAAGTATATAATAAGATGACGGTCACTTACACCGCCGAGGTAGCCACCTGTCGGGGATTCGGTTGTTTTCTCAAGCTTTTGCTCAGGTAAGAAACTGCGAACGAATTTACTACATCGATTTCTCACCCGTCGCGAGTTTTCTCGGTCGATAAGAAACGAACTTTTTTCGATCAAACAAAAAACTCGCGATTCGAACGATCGATGTTTTCGAAAAAATTCACCGACAAAATTATATTATTCCGTGTTTACTTGCATATTTATCCAATTATCTATGCGACAAAGTTCGTCTACCCGAGAAAAAAAAGATGATATATAATCATATATAATTCTAAATTATATACAAATAATAACAAAAAAGAAATATAAATAAATTGTGTTTCAATTATATATATATAATCTTTTTTTCTCGTCTACCGATAAATATTCATATGTCTGAACAGTTCGTAGCCAAAAAAAACAATATTCAGAATACAATGTTGTCGATGGTAGCCGCTACTCTTCAAAATCAGGAAACCTATTCAAAGATTCGTGGATTCGTATTTTTGGGCGAAAATTTAGCTTGCTTTTACCTGTTAGCGATTTTGAGAGATATGAATGCGAATAAGAACAATTTTCTGCCTGAAACAAAAGACGCTCGACTAACAATATTTCTGGAGAAAAAAATCGTATCTTTTCCATAAAACTGTCGCGTTACAGTGACAAGTCTTATTGTGGCCGAATGCGTACCGATTCAATTGTAATTGAATTGTTCACCGAAGAATTCGTATCTATGACTCGTTGAACTAGTAAATCACAGCCATATGATATACGCGCCGTGCGTACGCTGAGTAATCAAACGATGTAAGACGTGAAATGTAGGTAAAGCGGTGGTTACCTTTATTATACCTATCTCCGCAAAAAAGAAAAGGACACACGTGTCACTCGAGTGATTTGTCACCTGAAACCTGAATCATCTCTAAATTTGGTATCTTGAAATTCATTTTTTCACCTAATCCTCGTTCACTCTTGAATTTGCGTTGTATACACTCAGAGCGCTCGAATATCTCGTCTTCTCACTTTCTCAGACGCTTATGAGTTTAATCAAGTGTTTTTCGTCCTACAAACCGAGTTCTACCGCACGTTTTCATTGAGCAGAGGAAGACAAAAATGTAGTGTTCTGTTCTAAATTTCTCTACAATTTACATTCTCATTTAGATTATACGAAACTACAAGAACTTAATTTGTCGCGAATATAATGAAAATTTGAGTGCGGGATAGGTATTTTGAAAAATCAGTTTCGTTGCAGTATTCTCGTTTTTCTTGATTACGAATAAACATGTTTCGGTCAGTTTTTGCCTACTTTTCGACGTTAATGTCGAACGTAGTGCGTGAGAGTAGGCCAATCAATATACCGAAATGTCTGGACTAGTCGACGTCGCAAGAGCATCGACCTCTGCGATGCAACAACTGCGTTTGCCAATCGTATCGTTCCGGAAAACCCCGATCGGGAAATACACCAACGATTTTTCGCTGATTATTACCAAGCTCGTTAAAAAAAAACAAAAAAATAAAAAAATAAAAAAAGTATCCATTTGTGCAGTTGATTTGTCTGTTGCGTATATCAAACAAAATGTAATTCAACGAGAATAAAACAGAACAAATCTCGAGCCCGATTTCTGGCTAGAAATACATCTGGATTCGTCATCCTCCGTCATCCACCGGAAATGAGACAATTATTATTACACCTTACCTACCTGTAGCGAGTGCAGACTTTGGCCAAGACCTGGGAATCGTAAGATCTGTTGCTCAATGTTGAAAATGTTGACCAGCTGCCCGATAGCAAGAGCGAATCATGTCGAAATCTGCGAGGCAGTTTCAACACCGACTTGTAACTTCACGTCGGCCCGTTACATCGCCAACTCGATCTCGCTAATAACTTCGTGTACCCAACATCTTTACATACCTAAAATAAAAGCGCACGCGATACTTATTCTCCATTTTACAACCACGCAAAACGTGCTACTCGCGGCGCAGCTATCATTATTAAGACCATCTTTGGTTGCGTAATCTGCGTGGTATGAAAAAAAAAAGAAAACAATCTGGAATCAAAGAATTCAATGCTCGATAAGACTTCTCTGGACTAGTGAGAAACATCAATCAGTTTTTTACTCGGTGGAAAAAAATCATTCGTTCCGGAGCTGAAGCAGTTTTGGTTACCAACCAAGTTGGATAGTAAAGAAGTATCTTTACCTGTTACAAGCAAAAAGAAATCCATCGAACACATCCGCGACTGTGAATTACCTTCGAAATGGTATTCTAAAGATATTGTTAAAAGTTGAAATAAGGGGAATGAAAATTGTAGGAGTTATGCTGCGTTTCGAAAAATCGTATTTCACGAAAAACACGTTTTGAAACGTGCTATTGACACGAAGCAACGAAAAACTCGACTGTTTGAATTACAACAGCAAAAAAAAATCGATTTTCTGGAAAATTCGCGATGGCAAACAGTCGCCTCAGGTTTAACCGCAAATCCCGAGTCTCGACTGTCTACACTCGTCGCACGAGAAAAGGATAATTGTATGAAAAATCCACGCGAAAAATAATATTTCTTTTTACGGAATGATACGCTTTATTTTTTACCTGCCTCGGTCAGTGACATCGAGTGTAACTATCTGTACAGTAGTAGGCCCAAGAAATTATCAGGTCCATCCGATAGTGACCTAATCTGGACCGGGAATGAGATACATAACTAGAAATTTCCAGCCCGCAGTGTTCTTATTAAACAACGGAAATCAGACTCAACTGACTCCAAAAAGTTACACTTATTTTTCAGTTCCATCTTCGAATAGAAACTACTCGACTAATCGTTGCCTCGCATCCTGTACCATTTTTCTCCGAGCTTGTTTCACCACAAAAGATAGTAAATATGCGTCTAATTGCGAGAAGCAAACGCTTCGTATATTTTTCTTATAAATAGCTTACAATATTTTTCTGCTCGGAAAAATTAAAAAAACATTAATGATAAAAAAATCAAATAAGTTATCGCGAAAATCCTATGTTACGTTATACTGACACTGATTTTTTTTTTATATAACGCCGCCATTTTTCAGTAAAATTTGTTGACGTTATTTTTAAAGCCCTTTCCGATATTGTATAAAAATATAAAAAAATTTCAATTCATAGTGTCGAGTTTGTTAATTTTTTAAAAATGTCCACCAAGGTGGACAGACTCCTTAATAGTAGTCTTAATATTCCCCTGAAAATTACAATAACAGAAACGTGACGCAATAACCACTTTAAATTCTCGATGCCGTTCGCTTTATCCGCATAGAACGATCCGTTCACAACGAATTTATCTACTAGCGTTGAAACAAACGCCCACTAGATTTTTGTTTCGTTTGCTAGCAGAACCTATTACAAGCTACCGTTGTGCGCTATGCAAATATCTCGCCTGAGAGGGAACACTGCAAATGGAATATAATGAGACTTGTTGTTTTTTTTTCCCTCTTTTTTTTTTTAAAGCAAGGAATAATATTTTTGCGGACAATTATCGCGTCAATTTCCCGAGAGTTTCGTCGGAACAACATTTGTAGCCGATGAATGGCAATCGCTTAAGCGCGGAGATTAAAAATAACCGGGAGCTAAATTTTGGCGTCTTTTCGGACATTTCTATACGTCGCGATCTGACGTAACGCTTATTTCCATCAACATTGCTCACTCGGCGAAGGAAACCATTCGCGATTGTCGCGAGGAAGCGAGACAAAAATTCTTGTTTCCCCGTTAACGATCCACTGATAAGCGAACGATCGTTCGGATAACGCGATGATTTTATCGATCTCAGCGAGACTCTGGAAGATCGTTGATAAAAACGATTGGCTCATGTCACGCGAGTGAAAAATTCGCGCGGTCGTGACGTGACTCTACCGCTAATTGTAAACGCGTCATACAGTGAATCACGAGCTCCGTGGGCATTTTTATTACAATTCCTAGAGACGCCGTCCGATTAATTGCGTAACTGCGGATAGTTTTCAATATCGCGCGTTTCATTCGGCCGACATTTGAACAATTTAGAGGAAACGTTAGTCACGCGAATCGCGCGAGGGCGTCTTTCGCATCCCATCGTTCCTCATCGCATCAAAAAAAAAAAAAAAAAAAAAAAAAAAAAAAAAAAAAAAAAAAAAAAAAAAAAAATGCTGTTGAATTTAAAGAAAATATTTTAAAACATGTAGATCCAAAAAGTCGTCATTTTTATCGATGGTTTCCCGTTTATAAATACCCATCCCGTGTGCAGATAAACCTGCGAATTTTTTACCACATTTTAAAGGAATAATTTCAAAAATTATTGTATAATAAATATATAATGAATTATTTACATGATTATGAAATTTATAATGGGTAGTTTATAAAACGTGTAGATTTCTTACATCTGGTCCCGTTTTGATCGCGTGTCGCGTGGTGGTTGAGCCGAATGATTCGCTTACGTGAGTCGAGAACGTGAACCGAGCTCTCAATTTTTCTTGATTCAAGGAAACTCGAACCAGGAAAGTAACAATCATTCGACCTCGGCAATTACACACGAAGAGCCACTTTATCGAAGCGCTATTCGTCGATGGTGACAATAATGCCGATATATATTAATTACCTGCGTGTATACAACTGATACGAAAAACTGTCTCACCAAAATAGAACATCGATTAAAATATGCAAACACCTGATATCCCGCTCGAATTCTCATCTGAAATAAAACAACGATTGTAGTTCTAAAACCCTGACATTCGATTTTATAAAACGAAAACTACCTGCATTTTTCTCCTTGGAATCATCAACTTAAAAAAATGCTGTTTCTCGTTGCAGCTACTTGAAAAAATATTCTTCATTCGCAACGTGTTTCACGTTCCATTTATGATTCGATTCTCATATTGATAAGCAATATTTAAAAAAAAAATCCAAGCAGGAAAAGCAAACTGGTATTTAAAAAGAGAAACTTTGGACAATTTTTAAACAAATTTTTAGCGTTCGCGAAAGTAACGCATTTCAGTTGGAGTTCGAGCAAAATGGTTAAATTCTTACGATTTTTCCCGGTTTAACTGACCGCATTGAAGAAGTATTTTACCGTGGAAAGAAAACGCGAGCTTCTTTGTCTTCGCGAGTATTTATTTGTTAGTCGCGTGACGTGCGATGTATTACAAATTGCGGAAGAAGAAGAAGAGCTTGGGAGTATTTTGAAGGTTGGACGAGGCCACGAATTGTACTGGCTAGTAGCAATTACCTTTACAAATATATACTTGGTTTGGTCGAGGCATTCGAGCCACATTTCGATACGGAACGGAGCTTTTTCCTGGCAGAGGATCTCTCACGTCGCGACGTGTCTTCGGCCACAAAAGTGCACAATTCAACGGAGATCAACGGTAGGTGAGCAAAAAATGTCCAAATAACGATCGCGTCCGTGATACGCGAACGAGTCGTAATGTCGCGGCGGTTATCGATAAGATAAAGAATCCGTCCGAAACTCCCAGCAATCGTAGCAATTGATTCGCATTCTCAGATCACAATCGTCATCCAAGAATGTTTCTGCGTCGATTTCCGCATAGGCATTGATACGCTCGCATCGATTCGTTACTCGTGACCTTCGCGTTTCTCACCGCGTATCAATCGCGTAACCGATCATTATTAACGTCATCGTTCGTATCACCGTTGTGCCCCGGGCGCGAGTGATTTGACCTTGGATTTTACGTCACGTTTCCTCGGATGACGAGCTGCGAAACGTGACAAATGTGCTTTTCTCTCGCTCGTGATAAAATTCAATTATTTAACAATCTAATAAACTACGATGGTTTTGTTTTCTGCCTCATTTATTGTACCCACCGAGGTGGTCAACCGACTCGTATATAAATACTAATCTCCACATCTCTATGCGCCGCGTCATGCTCTAGATAACCGACGATCCGAAACTCTCGAGATTACGATCGTAAAGTAATACCCGCGATGAAACCTCTCTACACCGACGAATATACACACATCGATGATGAGTATTTCCGCGCGTGACGGATCAAATAAGTGGCTATTTGATGTTCGATGTGCCGGCGGACCTTCGCGACGTGAATTATAAATCTTCGAAATTTAATGATAGAAATGAAAAATACGCGAAAGTATTTCGGGCTCGTTCTTCTCAAAGGCTTACGTATCTTCGAGATAGCACAAAGAATCGCTGATCAAAAACTATTCACGACTCTCTACAGTCTATAAAATATTGGGAGAGCAAAATTTTTTTTTTCACCATGATGAAGATTCGGCGAGACATGCATAAATGTAGATTGGTAAATGATCGGTAAATTGTAAGCGTATGGAAATGTTTCCTGATTCGAGTTTTGTGTATCTTGCGGTATTAGCTAGTATCTATGGGAAAAATCCGATCGCCATCTCTCATTTCTGGGAAAGGCGGGACCGTAGCGGAGGACAATTGTTTTTATCGTTGGACTAATGTGACGCGCATTTCTATCATTTCCGGCCGGATGAGACCAATACTCTTGGGCTTCCTGTCCGTGAGAAAATAATCTGACAAATCGTATTAACGCGTCTGTTTTCCCCGGGTTAAATGGCTCGGAGCAACATCAACTACGAGAGAGTGGAGCGTCGAAACGTATTCGCGATTCGATGCAAATTCCGCGGAAGAATCTGCTCATTTTTAGTCTCCGAGGTGGGAAGATTGATGCTGGCGATTATTCGGTATTTTATATCGTTGCTAGAAACGATCGTTCGTCGATGATCGAAGTATACAATAAAAGTGATGCGCGAAACGTCGCAGAATTTTCATTCGAGGTTCGTTGGTCGATAACTGGGCGAAAAAAAATCGCAGAAAAAACTTCGAGTAAGCATTTTGAAGAGAAAAGATGGAGCAATTTGAAAACGTAAAGACAAGTGAGCTGGTATTTTTTCTTCGCGCCTTATCGCTTTATTTGTATGTCGATCGAAAACTAACGATTTCACGAGCCTGGCTTGATCGGCACATAACGTCGATCAGAACGAACCGATTTCAAATTTTCAAAGTACACCAAAAAGCAGAGAT